>JBDJHY010000102.1:22082615-22096777 GCA_039654485.1 Withania somnifera | reverse complement strand
CAACTTCTGTACATGAAATGCAACCTCTCTCATAAGTTTTCTGATTTAGTGATTTTGTTTCCTTATTGCTTGCTAGCAGATTGGTCTCTATCCTGTTGGGAAAGTTATGATATCAAAACGCAAAGAGCTTTCTTCTTGCTATAGCTTTCCTGATGTGCAGATTTAAGTGTTTTATGATAACAGGTGGTTAATGCAAAACAGATTGGACAAACTGAAGTTCGCCAGAGAGAAATCTGCATACTGCTATTTTTCTGCTGCAGCCACAATTTTTCAACCCGAACTATCTGATGCCCGCATGTCATGGGCCAAGAATGGTGTACTTACTACAGTGATTGATGATTTCTTTGATGTAGGAGGTTCTATGGAAGAATTGAACAACCTAATTCAGTTGTTTAAGAAGTACATGTTTCCATTGATATTTTCTTTGCTCTTAATATTCCTTGGTGATTTCATCAGTGTCTTTTTATTCAATTCCCTTGGTCTTTTTGGTAGGTGGGATGTAGATGTTAGCACTGAATGCTGTTCGGAGGAAGTAGGCATTATATTTTCAGCGCTTCATAGTACTATCCATGAGATTGGAGACAAAGCATTCAAGTGGCAAGCACGTAGTGTGACAAGACACATAACTGATATTGTTAGTCTCTTTATCCAAAAAAAAAAAAAAAGGCCTCTTTGCATCTTTTAACAGCTAATAGAGATATTGCACTCTGACATTTATTGTTCATAATTCTTCCACGTATTATATACTGTTTACAGCATGGCATGCCAATCGAGGTCTTTTACTTTTCTGCATAGGGGTCGTATGGAAAAAAATTCTCTCTTTTGAAGTGTAAAAACAAAAAAGAAAATGTGCAATTACACGGAGCTCCAATTAGTTCCAAATATATTTTTTCCAAGCTCACGCTTGGATCTTGGTAACTGGTGGTGTTAAATTACCCTGCCTTTACAATCTTGTACTCGTTTGTCCTGTAATGCTAGCATTAGTATGATTGACTTGGTTAAATTTTGGTCTAGTTTCAGATGGTGGTTTATTTTTCTTTTGAAAAGAAATATTACAAATATAGAACCGCGTTAAAAACTTACTAAACACATACTTCTTAACTTAAAACTGACCCTGGATAGTAACCGAAGAAAAAAACTGTGATAGAAGGTGTATGAAAGATGAATGTACGCTACTCAATGTAGTATCATCTTTCTTTGTACTTCCCTTTCGGTTAACATTTACAACTTCACCTGATTGGTTTTCAACTCGTTAAACTTGGTCCCCCTCATGAATTTAGCAACATACTTATTCAAGAATCAAAGATTACTGTTAGCGTTTTTAGAACTTTTCTAGACTAATACCACCTATTGCATTTATAACATGGTGACAATAACCCTTCCCATCAGCAGTGAGCTTAACAAAATGGGTCTTCATTAATCTCTTAATTATGCTTTATTCCATTTACTCATGCCCCACTATTCATGCTAAGAAGAGAATTCTTTGATGACACATTTATTAGGGATTTCGTTGACAGTTGTTCTACCATCACAATAATTACCATATAGGTCGAATTCAAGATGCTGTCACATAAGCAATATCCCTTTGCAATGGAGCTATAAGGTCCTTTCTGTATCATAAGATTCATCATTTGTTTACAGGTGCTTATGTATAATTTCAAATTGTGTTAGGAAAATCAAGTAGCAAATTCTTGCAGTTGATTTTTTGATTGTTATTCATTTATTTCTGAGTAAGATAAAATTATGTTTGCAGTGGTTAAATCTACTGAAAGCTATGTTAAGAGAAGCTGAATGGGCAAGAGATATATCGGTACCAACTTTGGACGAATATATGGCCAATGGTTACGTATCATTTGCCCTAGGACCAATTGTCCTTCCGGCACTTTATGTTGTTGGGCCCAAGCTCCTAGATGATGTTGTGCAACATCCCGATTACCACAGTCTATTCAAATTAATGAGCACTTGCGGACGTCTTCTTAATGACATCAGGAGTTTTGAGGTATGTAGATGCATCGTTATTTTGCATGCAAAAATTCCTGTGCTGGTTCATCATTCCCCAAGTTATTTGATCTCATAATGTATTTTCTGCAGAGAGAGTCGAAAGATGGAAAACTAAATGCTGTAACCTTGAGCGTCATTCATGGAAATGGCAGCATAAGTGAGGAAGCAGCCATTGAAGAATTGAGTCATAGAGCTGAAATGCAAAGGACAGAACTCCTGAAATTGGTTTTGCGAGGAGAGGGCAGTGTAGTTCCACGTGTTTGCAAGGATTTGTTCTGGAAGATGAGCAAAGTGCTGCATCAATTTTACATCAAGGATGATGGTTTCAGTTCAATGGAGATGGCCGATACTGTGAAGGCAATTATTCATGAGCCTATAACTCTTAAGGACCTTGGGTCTTCGAAACTGAATACTGATTACAATTAACAGCTCTCAACTCCCTCGTCGGTGCATCGACAAACAGTTCTGTTTTATTTAGTGCAAACAGGTTAATATCATGACTTTTATGTGATTTATTTGTGTTGCTATGCATGATCTGCAGTGTGAACACGGACACTTCAGCATTGTCATCTTGATTTGATGGAACTTGATAGCTGTTCTTCACCCTCCCGTCCAAGGGAAGCTAAATTGGAATGCATTCGACACAACCCGTGAGCACAAAGTTTATCACTTTCCTCTCAATTTACCTCGGCAGCTCAGACCAGCTGCTTCCATTTTGGACTTGGTCACTGCCACCCCTGAGTCCTAAATCTACATTCCCCTTCACCATCTTCACTTTCTTCTCCTCAAGTTTTATCATTCTGTCGAGGACACCTAGAATCGCCCGAACTCCCATCCTAGTTCAAGATTTCTTCAGCACCTAGAACAATAACTAATAGCATGATGTACTGTTGAAATGGGAAAATTACCCTGAGCTTAAATGATAAGTCCAAGAAGCACACATGTTGACCCTAAGCTGTTCAAATTTGCGGCTTCTATGCAAGAGAAAAAAAAAATAATAAAAATGAATTTGATAAAAATCTTCGTTTGATAACTTCAAATTTTAATAACTACTTCCAAATGACATTCAATGAATT
Source organism: Withania somnifera (assembly GCA_039654485.1). Taxonomy (NCBI): domain Eukaryota; kingdom Viridiplantae; phylum Streptophyta; class Magnoliopsida; order Solanales; family Solanaceae; genus Withania; species Withania somnifera. The sequence continues at coordinate 22,093,700 of JBDJHY010000102.1, read as the reverse complement.
TCAATAATCAATTTATTAAAAATTTCAACAAATTCCAAAATTCATTTGTAGCAAGCTTTTGAAAACCCAAATGATGGACGAGATGGCAGACTGGGTGGGACCGTTGCCCTTTTCTCCACTGGTAAAAATTACTTCAGCATTCATCTTAACTATGAAGAAATATGTCTGGGTAGCGAAATCTCCTGCATAAGAACTTTCTTGGTTTTGCACTTTTATGGGTGAAAACGACCAGTGCCACCACAAAGATTAAATGTTGAAGTGGAGTAAGTTATTCTAATAAATATTTCTGCAGTTGGATACAATGTTGTCGTATTGAAATCACGCAAGCAGAGCAAATAGGCTACCACTATCTCACAAAATTATAACAAATGAATACTTAACGCTCTTTCCAGTCAGTGTGCTTCACACTTTTCCCATGCACAACTGGATAGTCGAATGTAACAGAAGGATTGCATAGGCTGAAGGTCTATATTTAAATTTTTTCCAGAAACAAGTGTACTTTTCAACACACAAGAATCACATATCAACAATTCGTTTGCAGCTTAGGCTTCAAAACAAGCGCCGCTACAATTCAGTCTTAAAGGAGACTCTCCAAAGGTCTTATTAATGCAACTTTGGTGTTGCTGGAAAACATATATTTCTCATGCATGACTTTCAGAAGGGATGTTGCAGTTTTGTGAAATCGTAAGATCATTTCCTCAGTGTCTGAATATTCAAAGAATTTATGTATCAGTAGATCGCAGTGAGCAAAGAGTCACAAATATTATGCAGAAATATGCCTGAGTTGGGATTCTTGATAACGAGCATGCAATCTCGAGCAGTGGTGTCCAGGCTGGCGTCACTTGCATATTACATCTTGCCACATAAACAGCTGATGCACAACGCATAGATGGCTTGTAGTTCAAAGCCTCATATTCAACCAAGCACAACTCGATGAGGTAAAAGGCCAAATGTTCAAACTAGCTAAAAAATTTCAGAAATTTAGAAACATGTTAACTTTTAACATTCAGCAGAACTGCAGAGATATTAACAGCGATTTGAAAAAAAACGTCTTGCAGGAGGGGGGGAGAACAAAAATCTATCTATTTTCAAATATGATTGACATTGAACTGATTACAAACTTAAGATAAGGGGATTGTTATTACTCATTCAAAAAGGTTTCCCTACCCTTGTGTCTGCTTGAGCAGCCTTAAGAAGCCTTAGCATGAAGACATAAGAAGATGTTGCATTAAGGCGGAACTTCAATTTCCTTAAGATATCCTTCTCCTGAAAAAGATGATGTGCAAAACTGTCAAACACTAGACTAAAAGCCTATGTTGCTCGGACTTTTTAAAAATGTCGACACAAAAAAGAAAGATTTTTAAAGAAATCATCCTAGTCTTCCCCCACTCCCACCCCCACCCCCGAAAACTTTGCCTAAGACTAATCTTTATTATCTTATGCAGAGGTGAACAAAAGCTTGGTTGAAATTAAAAAGATGCATGCTCACCATTTCCAGCATCTGATTTCTAGTATACGACTCTCCAGAGATGCTTAGTAAACATTTGATCCACATATTGATCACAATCAACTCCTTGATATACCTAAAGAGAAATCATATAAAGAAGTAAATGCATTAACATTTACCCTTGGATGCCGAAAGCCCTCATATTTTGATGCCAACAGTGAAGTAAGGCCAACTAGCTGCAGATCATTCTTGTTGACCCTTGCTAATGATAAATAGCAGTCCAAGAGAGTAACCATGAGAAATAGAGTTTCTTGCATCAAATTAAATTTCAAATGCACCTAGACATAACAAGTAAAACTCTTAATACAGGATCAAGGAAGTATGCACAAGCAAAACGAAATGTATAAATGCAGAATAACAAAGACACACTTCAATAAGCCAGTTGATCATTATGCCACGCATTTGGGGTGTTATTTCCTTCTGAATCTCCATGTAGTTTTTGATAGGCTGATTCTGAGCCTGCAGTCAGGATCAGCTTAAGCAATTGGAGGTCAAAACACAAAAGTATGTCTTTCTTTGGAAGAGTCGAGCGAAACTTGTGGTGTTAGTTCAAATGAAACAGATGAAAGAATTACCAGCTCACCTCTATAACCCAATAAGACAGATAGATGTCATTAACATATTCAGTAACTTCAAGATGATTGCAAATATTGTAAATGCTTGACAAATCTTCTAGCTCTACATTTCCACATTGCTCCTTCAGAAGCTGCTCATCATATCAGTTGTCTAAAGTTCTATGGATAAAAAAAGAGAAGAAATGAAATGAATGATCCGAAAGAACAAAGATTTTACACTAACCTTTGACTTTGCAATCAGTAAGGACGTAAAAGACTTCCTACGATCAGATTTTCTCCTGGCAATCGAACATTCAGGTGTATTTAAGCTGTCATTACTACTAGAAACAACTTCCTTTTGATGAGGTTGCTCAGCTGAAGTATCTGTTATTGCATATTTTGACGAGGAAGAGGTCTTAAAATCTTCCGGTCTTTTATATATGGAACTGTAAATTGAGAGGTGCATTTGTGCACACCTTTGGAGTTCGATTCTGAAGACGTTTGTGAATTGAGACTGCTGGCAGAAGTTTTCAGAACTGTCTGGAACATCCAAGAAAAAACAAAGAAATGAGATTATCCTGTGAAAACAGAGACACCAACAACTGCACTTTGAGAGAGAAAAGCGCCATTAGTTATCTGAAATCATTGCCTCCACTTGTTTTACTAAGAAACGTAACGTGATACTACGAACTTAAAAACTATTATCGAAAGGGAAAATAAGTTAAACAAAATATAATAAGCAGGTTTGTGAATTAAAACGTCAGTTCTCCCTGAGGCAAATTCCCTTCCTGGTGAAGTAAGACTTTCAGGGATATCTAGGTTTGTATTATAATTTTTTTTTTTGCTAAGGGATATTTAAGTTTGTATTATAATTATTTTTTTTTTATATTATAGTTTTTTTTTTCATTCATAAACATGGTCGAGCTGTCCGAGTTTGTATTATAATAATTAATATATACCACTTAAGTCCATGCAATGTGATCGCCTATGAAAATTGCTTCGTTCCAACAAGGGAAATTTGCAATTTGTGACCTAATATTTCCTTTTAGCACAACCAATATAATGGACAAGCCAATTGACCTCTTATCCATGCGCTTTCAATAAGGTCATATACAACAAACTGAAAGGGTTATTAATTTCCTAAGTTGAAAGTAAATTATAAAAGATTTAAATAGTAAATTGCTACAAAGATTAATGGAGACACTTTCTCTCAAGCTAGAGTTGGAAAAGTAGTCACTAAAATGCAAAAGAGAAGGATAATTATTTTAGTTGGATTGCAAAATTTGGCATTCCAGCCACTATTCCACAATGATAAACACGATTCACCATTCATGGTACCATTTCCTGCTAGAGATAGGGGAAGGATAAGAGAGTGAAACATGACAAATGCACCATTTACCTTGACTGATTTTCTTCTGAATGCTCCATTTCCTTCTTTTGCATGACCCTTGGTATCCCTGGTGAGAGATAAGCCACAAAGTATTAAAAACAGAGTTATTTATCCGAATTCAATTAGAAATTAAAAACAGAGTTATTTATCTGAATTTAATTAGAAAATGTCAAGCTCCTAGCTCAACCTATGATGATTTGAGAAAACATAGGACTTTAATCAATAAAATTTATAATTTTCAACATTTACCTAAGAGCTCAACCAGCAAAGTACTAAAATCTTGAAGGAGTAAGAGAGATTTTTAAGCACTAGTATGTTAATATAAAAAATGTTGCTGCAGAGAAATTAACAAATAGAGCACAGTATTGTAGTCATCAGAGTAAGGGCAAGCATCTAGTTTTTTTGTATTTTTTATTTTAACTTAATTAGATTTCTATTACTTGAATTTCTAGCACGACAAGCTTAAGCTATAGATTTAGTAAATAATCAACTTTGTTCTTTTGCTAAGGGATTTTCTTCAAGAAACACATATACCTCACATGGTGCATGCTATAGCCAAAATTCCAATTGTTTCCACCAGAAAAACAATAAAGCGCAACTTCAGAAAATATTAGATCAAAAATCTAAGTTGAGATAGGAGAAGATTATTTTCTCTTCTGAAACTTGAGCATATTCCCTGTCAGATATGGATTTTGATGGACTAACACCGCATTTAAGTCCAAACTACTAGTCCAAAAAAAAAAAAAAATTGTAAAGTAAGTCGATCAGTAAAACAACTTACATTCTTGTCCAAACCTCACAGCATATGACAGCAAGCTGTGTCAAAAGTATAAATATATAATAACAATCTTCATTTTATTGTCCGTGCCCTTGACGTTCACCTGCTTTAGTATTGGTAAAGACCTCCTTCATGAAAATAACACAGATGCATCAAGTAATAAGCATAGAAAAACTTAATGAAAGATATATGGGACATGTTAAAAAACCTTGATGGCGGTAGAACACTCCTTCCAATTGGCCTAAAAAATCAAACAGAAAGGATTAAAACTTATACAACTACAGAGAGTTAATATTACTTTCATCATAGAAGTCAAAGCATATATAACTATGTTTAAGATACCAAAATATCTGATTCCAATGGTAACAGATTTACGGCCTTGAATTTTGGTCTTAGGTCCATCAAAGGAGGCTTTCGTATCTTTGAATGGTGCTGCCACACACAAAAAGGAAACACATTATTTTGTGACTGGCGTTCTTTTTCTTTATCCTATTAGTACAGAATTCTCACCCCGAGTCAAGATTTGCTTGTCACCAGCAGCTCCATTCAAGTTTGGCCTAACATTTCCCTAGTTTGTACGAAAAACCAACAGTCTATTCAGCACCTACTGCTATCTAAGAAAAATCACAAGAACCCAGAAAAGTTAGTGATACTTTAAATATCTAATCATCTTTTTAGAGATCATCACAAGAAGGTTAAAGAGAAAGATGGTTGTGAAATTCAAAATCATGGACAGGTTCAAACTGACTTTTACATTTACTTAGACTTCTTTCTTATTTTATTTTTCTGAAATGGTAAGTACTTACATATACTTCTTGCTCTTCTCTAGTGAATGATTACTCCATTTTTCTGCTTTTCTCCCTTTAATGGAGAGTGTCTTAAAACTAAAGTGGTTTAATTGTTCGGATGGTCTGAAATATCACAAGGACCAGTTTAAGTCCGCTACAATATTACTGACTATAAGTCAAACTGCAAATAATAAAATGTGCAAAATCACCAACCAACAGTTAATATCAAGGGGAATGACCTCGAGAAGTTTAGGTTGGTGGTGCTAGGTCTCATTCTGACACATATTATTGTGCATAAAGAGATCCTAACAGCAAAGTTTAGTTCATGTCTTGCTTGCCACAGCTATTATAAAAAACAAAGAAAAGATAAGGAACGAGAACAGGGTTGTCCAATAACGTTAAAAATTTAGACCTTGTCCCGAATGACCAGACAACTAAATTTGTGTCCCTCAGATACAACAAAAACAACTATTATGCACTTGATCACAAGTACTGAGTCTAGCTATTTCAATTTTTTTTATGTTTCTGCTCGTGCCCGGATAGAAAATGGGCACGACCCCCTCTCCCCGTTCTACCATCCAAACAAGCATGTGCAACATTCATCAATGATGGTTCATTAATGTCCATTGATTTAGATTCCTTTCCCCTACTTAACTACAACAAAGATCGAGAGGGGCCCGAAAGTCCCCAAAGAACGGAATATGATTAGTCTCTCTAAGACTACTTCTTTTATACATTTTCTACGGTCATATAAATTTCTAGCTAGACAAAAGAACCCCTGGCAGACATTGGACCTAAAGCAAGTATTAACAAACAAAGGTGTGGCCAAGTGGACAATGAAGTCTTTTGAGAACAACAAGATATGACCCTTAGACCAAACTTAATCCCAAAATCTAGATCATGAGGGTAGGTTTTCCCAAGTGCATATAAGAGAACACCAGTCCACTTCTCAACCAGTGTAGGTCTCTAACACTGTTGACAGCACGCCTAGACTGCCAACTCGAGCGTGGACAATACAACCACGGGCCCAGTCAGCGACAGACATTGTTCTGATAAAGTGTAGGATATTTTCCTTGGTCTAACTCAACCCCAAAATCTATCTCATATGAGGAGGTTGTCCAAGTCGACATAAATAAACCACCAGTCCATTTCACAACCAATGTAGGACCCTAACCCACTTTAACACATGATGTCTCAACTTCAACCCCATTGAAGAAAAAGACACTAGGTGATTTCGTCCCATCTATCCTGGTACCTACACGTATTCCAAGTGATTATACATCATTCAAGACAACTTCTTTGTGATATAATCCTACACTATAACAACTTCATTGTTATGGTTGTATACCTATAACTGATGCATTTAGAGGTCAGCGTAGAACAAGACATCCATCTCGGGGGAACTTCTCTCATTTTATCTTTTGTGTGCTACTTGCACTTTTTCCTGAATAGGTCATTTTTAATCTTGTATAATTGCATATTCATCTTATAGCATGTTTTGCCAAGCTTATTTTTTTGCCAAGCTTCTGAGAGAAAATAAGTGTTTCTCAGGAGTAGCATAAGTTTTTTTTTTAAAATCTAAGAAAAATATTTTTTTTTTCAAAAAAATATACTTTGAAGCACTCTTAAATAGCTCGGTCAAACACTTTTAAAATTTATTGGTCAAACACAAACTATTTGTTACCAGAAGTACTTTAAAAACAATTTTTCCGGAAAGCACATAGCGGTAAAGTTGCTTCTATGTGACCAGGAGGTCATGGATTCGAGCCTTGAAAACAGCCTCAGATAGAAATGCAAGCTAAGGCTGCGTACGATAGACCCTTATGGTCAGACCCTTTCCCCAACTCCACACATAGCGAGAGCTTAATGCACCGGGCAGTCCTTTTATTTAAAATTTTAGAGGCCCAATATTCACTCTCATACAATATTGTTGGTTTTTCAACTGTTAACTATACTATTTTGGCTAATGTGTAACATCCTTATCCATCATACATTTATCTTGAAACACAAACTCTATAGATATAACTTGTTTGTATGTATGCACAATAACTTTTCTTATGCATAAATTTAATCTAACTTTTACTACTTCTAAAATTCCTCTATTGAGCATTTCTCCATAGTTGAAATTTTTGGTCTATACCTTCATAACTTTCATTAATTAACATAATATCATTTATAAGAGATATATACCATGGGACCAATTCTATATAAAGTAAATAAGCTCATTAATAACTAGAATAAATAAGAAGTGGTTTAGTGTTATATAAAGCCACAATGTGGATAACTCTTTTTTTATCTCCTATTCATTATTGGCAAAATAACATTACAAAACTAAATAAAGAATTCAGTCATAAACTACTTTCTCTACATGATTAAATGCTTAATATTTGAAGATTAATAGACAACTTAAGATGGCTAAACAAGAAAAAGAAGATTCATTTGGTTCCCAAAGGGAACAATGGCTTGTAGAAAGACGTCAAGGGCAACTAAAAGTTCTCAAAGTTCATTAATAACCATTTTCTTATTGAACTTCCTTTAACAAGATATAGAATCATGAGGATAAGACAAAGAACTCAAAATCAAGTTCAAAACTTGACAAATTTTTCATCTCAACCTCTTTCGGGGAAATAGTTGTAAACATGCTATAGATTCCTCTATCGAGACTAATTCTAAATGATTCACCCATCATGCTAGATGGTGGTACAGGAAGAAACCTGCAAGCTCTATTCAGATTTGAGAATAAGAGGCTAAAGGTATAGGCTTCAGAGGTAGAGTAGGTGGCTGCTGGTATGGACATGTTGTCAAAAGCAAACCATCATGCCAACTCGCAAAGAAATTGAAAATGCTGAAAGAGAATATTAGTTGTGGAATAGTAAGATTTTGAAGAGTAGAAATGAAAATGCCAGAGCTTATGAATGGGTTGGGGGAATTTGATAAGGTGTAAGAGGAACGGGAAAAAATGAGGAAATGAAAAGAGAGGTAGTTGTGTTGGCAATAGCTCAAAGTACTAGTTGGAGGCAGAACTTGAGAGCATAGGATGATTCCACTAGCACTCATATGGATCCTGTGGAAGGAAAGAAACATGAGAACCTTTGACAAGATAGAGAATGCCTATGTACACTTTCGGAATAGCGCTTCATTTCTAGTTTCTTGTTGGTGTACTCATGAGGTTGCAGCATGTATAGAAAATTGGGTATCCTCTATAGAGAATACTAATAATATGTTGTAGAAAACTTGTATGCAGGGATTTTCCCATTATTCATACAATTATCTACTTCATCAGGAAAAAAAACTAGAAAAAACTCCTTCAGGTGAGACTTGAAAGGATGCTAATTAATCACTTACACCAGTTTGGAGCAATTATATGATTTGGTTCTCAAAGAGTTGTGCCTGATGTTGCCGATACCAGTCGATACTTTTTTTTGACAAATACCTTAACTGTAAATACAAAGAGTGCATACTGAGAGCGGTTATGAAAACATGAAAACTTGGTAACTTTACCAAAAAAATTCCACTAAACTTACCTGAAGTACTGAATTTTTCTTTTATCTTCTCTGTGTTTATTTTTCTTTTATCTTCTCTGTGTTCTTGATATCAATCTATGAAAGAAATTAAGATGAATGGACCAAAAGGAAGTGTGAAATCTGTCAAACGCATCAAAAACCAAAGTACAGAGAGGAGAACTCCTATGCATTACTCGAGAATTATAAATAGTAATGTAGCTTGTTTTAATGCCAGACATCTATTATTAAGTATAGAAGCTTACTTCAAACCAATGCTTAGCAATGTTATCAAAGGATAAAAGCGAGAAAAAAGAAGTGCACAAGGTTGTTGAGTCTTTAAGCTAAAATCGCTGCTAAAGTGAAAATGGCACTGATGGAAATAGAATGACGACTATAAACTAAAAAGAGAACGATCTGAAAAAAGGAATTTAAAAAATCATATAAATAATAAGAAATATATACTATTGGGTGCTGCAAATTTCAAGTTAGGCACACGTATTAGTGTCTCAGTGACGGAACTGAGGCACTCACTAAGCGAGACAAAAAAACTCATCTTGTTTTATACGTAGTTTCAGGCTACGCATGACCAGTGAGCCTTGACAACGATCTTTCACCATATGCCACCACCTTACTTTTTTTTTTTTAATGAGTTGACACCACAGTAGTTTTTTACCAAGGGTCGCCGAGGTTGTTATATAACAAAGATCACTAAAGTATTTTTGTTTTTCACTAAAGTATTTTTGTTTTTTTTTTTCATAACAAAATCACCTAGATAACATTTTGTTATCAGAATTTCCATCTGCATTAACACCCTTTGGGTGTGTTACTAGAATGGTTATGAAAATTGTTAACAGATAAAATACATGTGAATTACTAACAAATATAACCCCGACTGCATAGATATGCAACTTATTAACCAAAAGAAAAAGGAAACAAATAAGACCAACCTTCAAGCTCTTCCGACTGGTCTGCAGATCACTCTTATTAAGCGCATCAGACTTTCCCCTAAGAACATGAGATGGCCAAATGAACATGGTAGGGGCGGGCATGCAACCTGCGAAACTGGACGAAATTGAATTAATTGGTTCTTTGGTCAATCTTCAGTATTGTTCTTTCAGAACTTCAATTTTTGGCCTTAAGGTTTTGGTACTGGATTTTTGTAATTTCAACGGAGGAAACAGAATCTCAAATAAGAAAATGCTCTTCCTTAAGCTCTTAATGCATTTCTCATAGCCGGCTCAATACTAAATACTATTGTGTATCCTACCTGCTTGAACTATTGAGGCAAATTACATGCAAAAATAGGATAAACTTGAAGAAGCAGAAAGGGCATATATTTGATAGATTAATAGTTAACACATGAAACCACTGCTTAATGAGTTTAGAGTGGGTATATATATAGTTTGCATTCCACAAGTCTTTCAAATGTTTTTGTGATTCAGGAAATAGGCTAAGATAGCAAAGTACGGTTGAATCTAAAAAGCCAAGATAGTAGGCTTACTCGAGGCTTTGGATTTTTATGCTATCTGAATCTTGGTAAATCTTGAGTTCATCACCGTTATGGATGGATTTATGGTTGAATTTACGACTTTTCGGAATCCTTGCTCCTGGCTTAACACATTAATCAATTGAATCAAATTAGTACATAATATCAGTAGAAACGATAACAAAAGAGCAGAAGTCGATTACCATGAAAGCCATGGTTCGTTTGGGGATCTGAGGAATTCAATTGAAGGAGAGCGGGTTTTCCACCATTTTGAATTCCTAATGTGCCTTTTTACGCCCACCAGTGACACCCTTTTTTTTTTAAAATATAGTACTACGGATTTATTGTAAATATTGTATTTTGCTATGTGGTCAAATGTTGGAAGGTAATGAGTATGTCCACGTGGCTATAAACAGAAATGGTTGGGTGATTTTTTAGGTTTAATTTTTCCTCTATTTTTAGATAATTTCCCATTTTAGCAAGTTTTCTTAAATAACAACTTTTGATATATAGAAACTTTTCATTTTTAGAATTTTTTTGGCTTTGTATTGTATTTCATTTTATAATACGTTATCAGTACGAGGCTCTGCCGGTTTGAGCAAATATTGTAAAAGATATAAAAGAAGGTAATATTTTTATTTTTATTATAATGTCTAATATCAATAAACTTGAATTTGTTGCCCTTAATATATAGGTAAAAGGCTACATGTTGTAGGCACTAGATACCGAACTGCATTTAGATACGATAAGTCTGGCATACACCATCAAAAATGAAAATCAGGCATCGGTCCAAGATCGGGCCAAGGCAATGATATTTCTCCATCACCACCTTGACGAGGGTTTGGAAATAGAATATCTCACGGTAAAAGATCCCCTTACCCTGTGGAATAATTTAAAAGATAGATACGACCACATGAAGTTGGTCGTTCTTCCACAGGCTCGTCATGAGTGGTTAAACCTACGGTTACAAGATTTTAAAACTATAACTGAATATAATTCTGCCATGTTTAGAATTATTTCCCAGTTAAAGTTATGCGGAGAAAACATCACTGATCATGATATGCTTGAGAAGACCTACT
>JBDJHY010000102.1:22035990-22047668 GCA_039654485.1 Withania somnifera | reverse complement strand
AAAAGTACAAAGCTCACCATGTATCTCCCTAAATAAATACAGATAAGCAGGCACAAGCAACAGCTAAGTCAACGAGCGGAGGGTGCTCATACCTGGATCTGCACCAGGGAAACATAAGTGCAGTATGAAAACAAGTCATCAAAGAAATAAGTACCTAGTAAGATTTTAGGACCCACTAGGCAAACAAAAAATATAATCATAGTAAATAATAGGAATAGAAAGAAAAGCAATTCACAAAACCAAGCAGTACATTACAGGACCCAGAAACACAAAAAGGAAACTTATAGTATACAGATATGCTAGATAATCATAAGGAAAGAACTCATATAAGAATATAAGAATGTATCTGAGGCACTTGCATCAATACAAGAATAATAACAATAATATTAGACCATATAGATAGAAAAGAATCTAAAGAGAAATCGGGCAGTGTACTGATAACCTCAAGATATGGACGGGAAGGGTATAGATAGAAAAACACACTCAAATAAGCCCACAGGTAAGTATGATCAATAAGTAAAAGTCTAAAACAAGAGTTAATAGTATATAATATAGTAAAAGCATGTAAAACCCTTCTAAGCCCCCATAAGAATGGAAGAGTACAAAAAAGTCACGCTTACCCATATAATATCCCATACTACCGAAGAGTACATATCGAGAACATATGAGATAAATTAAATAAGGACATGATGATTCTCAGTTCCTGTGTACACTCCTCCTCTAGCACCTGAAGTACCACCAGGTAGGACATATGGAAGGGCTACCCCAAATGACTTTACTATACTATAGACCCCTTCTTGATATGTTTGTCCTTGGAATGGTAGGGTCTATAAAGGTATGCCGATCATGCATAATATGTATTTAAATCCATATATGTTGATATCATAGAGCCACATGGATTTTCACATACTGGCATATAATGCCTCAGAATAGTAGTATTACCATACCATAAGTATTGGCAACTCAGTCCCACAAGTTATGATATCTTATATAAACAAGGTCCTGAATCAATAAGTGTGTGAAATAGTATGAAAAAGGTTGGTTGTACTCACTGTCGAGCGAAGTCGAACCCAAGTTCCAGCAAAATATAGTAAATAATAGTACCTAGAGCTAGGGTGGAACCTGTTCTAGAACACATAAGAAAGGTAGAACTGATTCCTAGCATGCAGTAGAGTCTACAAGAAGTATCAAAGTCAACTATGTAAATATTAATTATTTGAAAGTCCCATGTATATCATTTTTAATAAAATAATGATAGGAAATAGTCCTCTAAGGCCTACCAATGCCAAAGACTATGATAATAGGCCCCCGCCCTCAATACATGCTCAAAACCTTAATCTCATGGCTCTCATGTTGTATGAATATATAAGCATAGGCAATATCCATAGCTAACGTATGCTCTGTACATGCTCGATTAAGCTACAACTAGCATCACAACACAACAGCCAAAACCCGAGGGTAAATCCCAAAAGTTAATCCATGCATCAGTGCCCTACTACTTCTAAAGTCAACCTATGGCCATCGCGAGGCCATTATTAGGTCTAAGATATTACACCAAAAACTGAAAGAAAGAAGGAGATGAATTAGATTATAAGAAGCGGTCAAGGGTCACGAATTCAACCTATAATTCCCAGCCTATATATAAGTTATGTCCCAAGAGTAACCGAAGGACCCTACCTGTTGTCCGATGAATGTCGCACCTCGGCTCACTAGAATCAGTCCGACAATGACAAATAGACTCGAACATCCTCAAACTGGTGAAATAAAGTTCGACAAGTCAAGACGAGTCCATCAATGAAAATTATACTAAATTTATTGAAGGATTTGTAAGCTTTTTGAGTGATTTCATTTAATACTTGAAGATTGTAAATTCGCTTAATATAAAGAAGCAGTAATTTCGATCTCATGAAAATGATTAAAAGTACTATATGTTAGTGAAATTAATCTACTTATTTTTTGAGGTATCATTCACAAGAATTAAGTGAAGTTATAATCAATGCGAGTATGATACGCATTATTCTTTTTTCCTTAGCTGAGAGTTTGTCCCACTGAATTTTCTTGGCAAGATTTTTAATAATGCAACAAACAATCTGTATTACTTGATATGTATGTCCTGAGCATTTGACAAATAAAATACGTGTCCCTCAATCAATATAAATTAACAAAATTTACCATAATTTTGTATAAATAAATCACATTCGTTGAGTATTCCAACAGTTATGAGATCGTTTGACATAAATAAAAATTTATATTTACCTAAAAAAAAGAATAAAATACTTTTTGGTGATAAAACTTCACATCTTACTGCTATTAAGACATTAATTTAACTTGCCAATAATAGTTGATCAGAGGATTATTTTGAAGTAAGTTTGCTGGCGAAATTCAACTCCTCTCCAACCCCCAAAAAATTGAAACGGTGTAAATCATATATTTAAATATCTCTAGAAAATCATGGACATGAAATTATCTTGTTCAAATGGTCTAAGTTAAAAAAAATTAGTTATGTAAATGCGGAATATCCGATTCACAAAAGCTTGACCTCATCGGACTATTTATTAACATTTACAGGTACATCTATATCATGAGTTTTTATAAAAAAAATAAATAATACTTCCACTTCTTTAAAATTTGTAGAAATAATAGTCATGTGTGAAGTAAGTTGGGGTGTATTTTATTCTGATCAATATGTTTAGAAAATATATTATTATTTTTCGAAAAGAGATATCTCAACTATAATGTATAAATGAGATGTTGCAATGTAGTTGAAGAAAGAATACATCTCATACAAAACATATTTTCTTTTTCACATGATCTTCAATAAAACAGTAAAATAAATATTTAACAAACCTGTTCTGAGTGATAGTCTTGCAAATTTATTTACTAAAATATCGCCAACATCAATATTTGAGAAGATCTCAATACATTATCTCAAAAAAATTTGGCTTTTATCAGAAAGAGTAAAATACGCACTATTTTTTTTTTCTTAATTAAGATTTTTTCTCAACTAAATTTTTTTGATAAGTTTTTTAATAAGCCAACACAAGACTATTTCAAAATATGTGTATAATTAAAGCTAGACCACAGAAAGAGGAAGAGTTGTTGATGGATAAGTATCAGCCGGAGACAAAGGATGGACCCCAGTGTTCCCCTTGACTTGAACGTTAGAAAGGAATAGGTAAGTATCGAGCACTCAGGGGTCATAGAGGGGGAGATAGGAACCCTAGTTCCCCGGGAGCAAGTTATCAATCGTTGGCTTTCTGCCATCCGCTCCCCCCGGGAGAGATGGTCAGTAACACGAATGAATGTTTGCTCTTTACCAGTGCTGGCTGCTTATTCTTATATTTATATGTGTTATTTTTCTCACCTGCTTTGCAGAACAAGCTAGGAATAGGGAGGCGGGACAAAGTTCAGCAGTTTATGACCATAACTGGGGCAAGGTATCTTTTCACAATCCTACCTATCTTCATTCTCTACTCTAATTATAGTTCATACTTTCTTTTTCTCTAATCAACCAACTTCATTTATTCCACTACCGGGCAGGCCTAACAAAAGATACCAAAATCACACTGCTTCATGAATATGTAGAACAAAGTCCATATTCTAATACATGGCATTCAAAAGTCTGAGATCCCCACCTCCTTCATGTTCTGCTAAATAACACGACCCAGGATTTATGCCCAAAATTAGGTTCTAAAGGCGCCGTCCCTATGAGAAATTATGACTTGAGTATCTTCCGGGGATAGGTCAACAATTGTTAGCTTATCTTAAGCAAGACATTTTTCTGGTGTTATGCTGAAGGCCCAACAGACTTATTGGAAATCTCTTCATTAGAGATGTCGTGGATACAAATAGCGTTGTCATTATAGTTTAAGTACCATAGTGGGAGGTGTGGAAGGTATCTCGTGTATTTAGACGAGGTGCATTAAAGCTGTCCTGGACACGACAGTTAACCCAAAAAGAAGTACTGTAGTTGGTTGAAACACCTGGTTAATAAACTAGCTTTTAGGCTCCTCCATCTGTGGTTGCTTATTCTATGATCCTTTGATTGTATTAGATATCATATAAGATGAGACAATCTTGTTTGATTCGTTTATGAAACTTTCCAAATAGGAGGGTAACTCCAATAACATTAAAGATCCCGAACCTGGATAAAATCATGCAAACTTTTGGCACCCAGGTTCTATAGAAATGATATCAGTTTTAATGAACATGCCAAATCCTTTTGATGAAGCAATTTCCTTTGGTTCTCTCTGGTGCCAATATCTAGAAAAGTTCCTCTTATTGTTCTTTGTGTTGAAGACATGAGCTCGTGGACAAATATGACTTAGCTAATTAGTCTATACACAGAAGGGCATGCTATTTTTTTTTTTTGGGATAAGTTATGTTATTTATATGACTCGGCTAATTGCTGATGGTGTAAAACAGTTAGACCCAAAAATCTGTCCTGACGGTGAAAAGAGCTTATAGAAATGCAAGAGCACACTACTTTGAAGTGTTTAATAAAGTATCTAATTCTCAGTTGAATATTAATGTATCTAAAAATGAAGTTACGTAAAATACAAGCGCAAGTTCATTACCAATTAACCATTCTTTTGATGCAAGCAAGCATTTGGGAGGGGTGAGGAATGAGAATTCAACGGTAAGAACTTATGGAAATAATTAAGTAACTAATTGAAGAAGGATTTATTATGAGAAATCAATGATACTTACTATTTATTAAATGATATATAGACACACGGATACATGTTGTCCGTGGGCCAGATAGCAGCTATCACTTGAAATAGTCATTGACTAATTCCACCACACCGCTAACTTTCACCAATAAAGGTAATGTATAAAGAAATACAAGATAGAGTTGATATCAAAGGATTAATAAGTTAAGAAAGAAGTTAGACTAGGGAGAATAGAAATTAGAAGAAAGAAAGGTCAAGCCCATAATCAAATTTACATTTAATTACTAAGTTAAACCACTGGAGAAGAGAATTGAACTCATACAAGGGAAGTTCAATGGAAGAGATAAAAGGGTTTTCCTAAAACTCAAAAAAAGGAAGCTAAGTTCATCCAAAAACTAACTAAATAAACCCTAATTTCCATTATCTATAATAGCAGCTAAACTAATAAAAGCTAGTTACAATAACACCATTGAGCTAAAAAGAAGAAAACAATCAAATTATTTTCCAATTAATTATTTAAAATGTAGTCTTCTGTTTCTTAAATTTTCACTTTAGTGTATTGTAGACCTTCCACTCTTCTTTCATTAACCTTTTAAAGTCTTCCAAATACTTTGGATCTAGTTGACGGTCTTCATACCCATGATGCTTAATCCGTTCTCTTCTTGAAAAGAATTTTCCCTCTAATTCAAGCCTTGCTAAACATAGGAGGAAACAACAACTAGACAACGATTATTATATTCTTCAAAGTAAGACCTATACAACAAGGATCGTCACCTAGATCAAAACAAGCTTTAATCCCCTATCAACATCAAGAATCACTATAAGCATTTCCAAAAACACCAATAAGAAATCATCATCCAAAATTGGAATCAAATTAAGCTCTTCAACTAGATCACACCCATCTTTAAATGAGTTGTCATCATATTCTACTGAAGATGTATTGACATAATCCAACAAGAATGTATCTTCGAAAGGAGTACAATAAGTAAAGAAATTAATACACATGCTAATATTAATTAATTCACTCTCATTTGTAGGCTCATTATTATCTACCCACAATGTATCCCATAGTGGATTACCATATACCTTGTAACCTAAAGTTGCAACACCATCAACTTTACCTAAAATATCGCTATGTTTATCATTGTAAATGTCCATTTTAACTTTAAATAAAATATTATCTTTAAAGATTGAAAAATCAATAAACAATAAAGAATCAAGGCATCTAAATTCACTGTCAAAAAGACATCCTCTTTCACCAGATTATCCATGATATGATCTCTATAAGTGAAACATACGGTAGGATCAACAACACTATGTATACTCGAAAAATTACTTGTTTGGCCTTCAAACTCATTAGTTCTCACGTCACAAGTTGGCTACAATTCATGCTTACAAGAATCATCAACTTTGATCCCACACGTTAACTCAAATTGCATAGTAAAGAAAAATGCAATAAGTCATCACTACCTTTGACATGACACGCGTCACCACCACCATCATAAATTTCATCAAAAGAAATCAAAGTAGAACTAAGAGTTTCATTTTCGTCTTTATTAAATAAAGGTGGAGTGTCATACTCAAAAGTCCTTTTTCTTTCCAAAATAACCTCTTATTTTCAAGACTAACTTGAGGTTCACCAAATAATTCACAAGTCCCTTCAACTAGTGGCATATCAACATAAATGATTATCTGCTGACATTTTTGAAGAGTTCAAGCATCACAGTTTATTTGTCATATGTCGCTGGTCACCGAATTCCATGGGAAATATCGAAGTCATTTATGCTTGAACAATTTACTATTTCTTATTTTCAAAGTTATGTGGATTAGGTTGCAAATGTTTGTGTAGTACACCGTGATAACTCTCCATCATCATATTTGTACACAGTGAAAAAGTTGCACTTCAAGCTTTGAAGGTTTGTGATTGGAGTCTTGAAGGAGCATTTGATGTATTTTATAGCCAGTCACAAGTCAAGTCATCTGCCGATACAAGGCGGTTGGAGGAGCTTTACAATAGATACAAAGGCAAGCTTAGTATCATACAGATTTCTTAACTAGATACCACTTTTCTGGTTTTGTAATTTATTGTTTGCTCTTTTGATATTATGTAGTCTTGATATAAAGATAACTGTGATATATGGGTAAGGAAAATAAAATAGTAGCTCAGGCTCTCAAGGCATACTTGCAGGGCATACTTTATCAAGACAAAAATATTTGAACTATTCTGATATAACTTTGTTCTTTTATTCAATACCAGTTTTGTACGCACACTTTGCCTGTGTACCCTGTCATGTAAATGAGTGAAAATATTGTCCCATAAATATTACTCCCCTTATGTCACACTATTTGGATTTCGAGAGTCAAACAATTTAATTTTGACCCTGAGTTCATGCATAAAATCTTTTAAGTTTTTTTGACATAAAATTTACATTGAAAAAATTATGGTGAAAGAAGGCCTGGTTTGAATCTCGAAATTCAAAATGTGCCACATAAATTGGGACGGAGGGAGTATTAAAAATGTGTGCGAGTTACAAAATAATAATTTCAGAAAAATTTGTTAAGTTTGTTAAAATAATGAATGGTGATCGTGTTTAGCTTACTCAACAAAAAGAATATCCCACGCATAGAAGTCCTTGGATGCCTCATTGTTAAATTATCTTGATATAAGGTGGTTTCGAATCTCTTGGGAAATGCCAAAAACTATGAAAGAACTGATATTTTCCCGGAGGAGCGGGAGAATGAGGAGAAGACGTAAGGCATGAAACATTGTTCCTCTCACGTTGATACGGGTTGTTTGGAAAGAGAGAAATAGAAGAGCCTTTAAGGGTCTAGAGTCGAGTTTTTCTAATTTAAGAAGCAGTCTACTATCATTTATTTTCTTTTGGTGCACTATAAAGTGCCTTTTTGTATAGATGATTGGGTGGAGGTTGTAGAGAATCATGCCCTTTTGTAGAAGCCTCACCTTTTGTTTTACCGCTTGTATATGGACAGTTTTTTGGCCTTGTTAATGAATGAAATATGTTTACCTGCATCTGCTTTAGAAGCCCAGACAAAGTAGCAAAAAGTACCATTTAACATAAACTCATGTCCCATCCAAGTTGTAATAGGTTGGGCATGAGCTACGTTACAAATGGGTTATGTTTGGGCACACAACTCATCTTAACCATAACAAAAGCTAGCCCAGACTCAACCCAGAAAGCAGCCCAAATTCAACCTGTCACTGTTCAAACGTCAACCCCAATAATTCGAGCTCTGCTCATGACTATCTAAGAATTTTGTAAGTATTCTTCTTCTTCAAGTCATGTTTGGATATGGTTTTCTGCCTCCATCTATATTATCTGAATCTTTGCTCAAGTTTTTGGTGTAAAAAGTTTAGTCGAACATGCATACCAACATGTGTTGCACCTCTTCAATGGTGTCTTGATTAATATCTCTTTGAAATTCTAACTACCTCCTAAATAACGGATATTATACAATTAATTGATTAATGTCAAAAATATAATTCATTAAATTTTGTGTCTTAATGCAAAAGAGATCTAATCCTATAAATGAAAAAAATTGAAAAAAGAAATTAAAAATTATAATCCCTCTTTTTTTGGAAGAATTTTACATTGACCAGGAATGAGAGCAGTATGAGCCTAACGAAGTACCTTCAGCTCTTAATTTATTTTCCTAATATTTAGGATTTCAATATTCTTTTGGCAAAGTAATATTTTATTTAGAATTTCAAAATTAACTATTTTTTTTTAATGTAGAGGTATCTCATGGCCAATTAAGATTATTTACATTCTTTTCAGTTGAGAGGCAGTTGGTTTGTTGCGAGAAACAGAGGATTATCCCAGCTTGTATTTGGTAGACAATTTGGAGAAAAAGAATGACATATGCTTTGAATATAGGTGTTGCAATGTGCAGAAGAGAAGATCAACAGCATATTGTTATTCTGCTTTTGCTGCTTAGAAGTTTATTATGAGAAGGCTGAAATGATGCCAGATGTTTTAGAGTCTATCTAGGGTCGTGTTCTGAGGATGGAAGCTTTTATTTTCACATTCTTTATTATTGACTTTTCAAAGTTACAAGTATAAAAAAAAAATAAAAAAATCTAGACCCTTGAGGCTTGAAGTGAAGAGCATGCTTCCTTGGAGTAAAGCACAAAATCACAGGAAAATAAAAAATACATAACATTTATTGCTGACTCATGACTCCACGCATAGTGGGAGTTTTAGTGCACCAGACTGCCTTTTTTACCTAACATATTTATTTAGTTACTATAATTACTGTATTGCAGTTAGAATGACTAGTATCACCATTCCTTCTAAAAAAGTAACTAATATCAACATAGAATGTGAAATAATGCTGATATTTATCCAACTCCTCAAATTTGAGATGCAGTGAATTGACCACGTTTGTTGGATCACTTTACAAGCCATTGTTTGAAGCCCACATTCTTCTGTAGTGCATGTATCACGTACAAGTTTTCTTTTGTGGTTGCTAAGGCGAGGAGCACATGAGGCTCTTTGTGGTTACAGGAGAAGGCAAAAAGGAGGAGGATGTCATCAGTAATGGTGGACACAGGTGCTCCTTGTTGGAACCATTTGGAAGAGGGGATAGTGAAGAAGCTATTGGATGTGCTTGCAATGGAAGGAAATGAGGAAGTGGGTGTTGGTTTTGGGGGTGGTTGAGGCTGAAGAAGCGACAGAGCTGATGCTGGTGGCAGGAATAAGACAAGGGTTTGCCACGAGAAGAAGCGGAGGGCTGTTGGTTAGTGGAAAGACGAGCAGAAGGGAGTGATTAGGGTTCTTGTTGGGAATGGGTTGCCCTCCTATGTGGATTTTATATATGTTCCCTAGTGTAGAAACTAAGGGAAAGCATTTTTAGCCTTATAGCTACCAGTCAAGTACGTAGATTTTGACCGTCACTAAATAATCTAAAAAAAAAAAATCAGAATATGGACATTATTTGCTAGATATAGAGTTGCATGGCTGTAAACATAAACAGCTTAAGTTTACTATTGTTACCGGAAATTTAAAGCAGACTATATGCATCAGCATACATCTTTTACACATGACTATCATTGAACATCTGGTTTGTGTTTCAAATTGTATTTTCTTACTGATTATCATTTTCTTGATGGACATTCTTTTCTTTTGCAGACCCGTATTCTGACATGATTTTGGCTGATGGGATTAGTCTTCTCTGCAATGACATTCAGGTGAGCTAGTCTAGTTGGTTAATCTAATTAGTCAAGGGCTGAAGCCTAACACACCACAGTGGATTTTTTGATAAAAATAGGAAAGGCATTGGTATTGTTGTCAGACAAATTCTGCTAGAGTGTTTTTTTGTGGTTTTAGTTGGTTGTATAAATTTCCTTGCGAACTTGTTCTAAATTACAAGTTGTAATAGCATAATCATGTGTAGGTATATTGCAGTTTTAACTTCTC
This sequence comes from Withania somnifera, assembly GCA_039654485.1. Taxonomy (NCBI): domain Eukaryota; kingdom Viridiplantae; phylum Streptophyta; class Magnoliopsida; order Solanales; family Solanaceae; genus Withania; species Withania somnifera. The sequence goes on along the minus strand of JBDJHY010000102.1, from coordinate 22,037,557 downwards.
CTACCAGGTTTCTATTAAGTTTATTGCTTATTATGCTTGAATAAATTTAACTCTTTCGATTTATTGTCAGGTTGATCCTCAGGATATAGTTATGGTATGCACTGTTACCTTTACCCTTTTGTCTGCCTTTCCATTTCTTTCTCCCTATTCCCTTTTAAGGATTTGTTTTGAAGGGATGATTTGGATCAAAGAAAATAATTATCAATAGAATTGTTTTGAAGTAGTAGTTGCATTGAAGAAAATACCATTTATTATACTTTTAGAGTGGGCCAGTATGGCTTTTAAATTTTAAGGTGATGCAATTGTCATTGACTTAATCAAACCCGATACTTGTTCCTGATTTCTGATGAATTCATGACCAAAAGAATGGCACCGTTGTAAAATTGAAACCAACAACAACATACACAATATCATTGTAAAGTGAAGCCAAACAACAAATTATGTCTTCTTGAATTTAATGAAGTGGGTTGAGAATCATGAGGTCTCAGGTTCAAATCCCAATTAGAAATAAAAATACGAGGTTATTTCTTCCCATTTGTCGTAGTCTTTGTGGACAACGTTAGCTGGTACTGGTTGCTGGTGGGAGGTGACAGGTATCACGTGGAAATAGTCTAGGTATGTGCAAGTTGGCCCGGATAATGAAAAGGAGAAAAACACTAAGATGGTGATTTTTTCAAAAAACAAACATGTTTTAAATTTCTGTTTTGTTCTAAATGCAATCTTAAAAGACCAAAAATAATAACAAGAACAACAATAATTATATAACTAATAATAGTACAACAACAAAATATACAAATATAAAATATAAAATAAAATCTAAACTATAAAATTTTAAAATATAAAAAATGCATAATTTATTGTCAAGGCATAATGGGAAGAAAAAGTAATAAGCAATAAGAAAAACAATACGATAACAACAACACAAGGCTATCAACAAATCTTATTAAACTCTCACTACATGAAACAACCAACCTACCCAAAACTCTGGGAGCGAGAATCTAATCTACGACAACATACCTACTACCCAGCAAAATTATCCTCAAACCTACTTACCTACTATCCTAATACTCGTTGTCCACTTCTTTCTGTCTAGGGCATGTTCTCGGTAACCTGTAACTTCTTCAAGTCCTATAAAATCACCTCTCTCCAATGTTTTTTTGGTCTACCTCTTTCTCTTTTGAACCCATCCCTCGCCAACCTCTCACACCTCCGAATAGAGGCATTCGTATCCCTCCTAAGCACATGTCCGTACCATCTTAATCTCGGCTCGCACATCTTATCTTCCATTGCAATCACCCCACCATACCTCTAATAACCTCATTCCGGATCCTATCACACCTAGTAAACCGCACATCCGTCGCAACATCGTCATCTCCGTCACCTTGAACTTCTGAATGTGAAAATTTTTAACTGGCCAATAGTAGTAATTACGATCGTAACAAGAACATCCCTAGAAATTTTTTACCTGCCTGCTCCAAGTGAGTAATAAAATCAGAGAAAGATGAAAGAGAAGTGAAACAACATTTAGGAGTTGTTTGATATTTGATTGACATAAAAGATTAAATTC
>JBDJHY010000102.1:22009761-22027502 GCA_039654485.1 Withania somnifera | reverse complement strand
GTTAAGACCTGTTGACTTCTATAGTATTATCTTGTTTATGCTATCAACTGCAAAAGTTAGATGTTTGATCTAATGAAGCTGTCTCCTGAGTGGCAGAATAGATTCATTGGACAAGCTCAGAGAAAAGTTGCCATTTATGCGTTCAGAGATGAGAGATGAACGTATGTGATGACATGGAACTCTCCTTGTGTTGTCAAAGAAGCTTTTGCCTTGTTTTGATAGTTTCTTATATCAATTCTAAATCTAGATCAAGCTCTTTGAACATTTGATTTTGATTTTATTTAATCAGATGATTAGTTCCTGACTTTTAATTTTGTATTTCACTTTGTTCAGATAAGTTTCGAGAGATTTATAACTTTGCTTTCAGCTGGGCAAAGGAAAAGGTTTGTCTTACTGATTCTTCACCTTCTCCTCGCTAATTCGAAGGCTATTTGAGTTTTTGCATGTTTGAATTGATCAATGTGAATTAAGAATATTTTGGTTTCCCCTACCTCTTTTTAATCCTCTTTTATTTAATGACCATTTTGAAGTAAAAAATCAATCCAATCTAAGTTTCTCAACTTTGTAAATCAATGCTGCTGGTATTTAAGCCTGTATACTACAAAGTCTAATAAATGAATACCCGTATTTCAAAAGCTACTTGGCGTCTTAGCTTGTACCAAGCATCTTTAGGTATGATTGCTTTTAACTCTTCATGCGGGTTAAGCAGCATAAGAAAATCGGAAAAAACCAAACCACCTTTCTAGGGCTGTCACAATTCTCCAATGGTTTTGAATTCAAAGGAAAAAAATGTCATTTAACAATACATGGCTTTAACAGTTGCTTTTTTTTTTCTTTTTCCCCTTTTTTTGTAAGAAAAAACCCAATAAGATCTACTTCTTTGGGAACTGCCTTAGAAGTTTAAATGTTATCAGTGTGTGCTATGTCAATGCATGCCAGCCCTAGATAAGCAAGGGAGAAAAATGACTTTTGGTCTGTGTTAAAGCTTATGCCTTACTAGCAAACCAACTAACCAAGAAAAGGTATAAAGGTTTTCTTACTCAACTAAGATTTCCCTAAGCTTCTTGGATGAAAAACTCAAGATAATTGGCAGAATTCAGAAGACAGATATTGATAGTTGTCCTTTTTACATCATCTGAAGTTAGTACGAGGAGCCTTGGATGGATTATCTGTAAATTTGTTCTCCAATGTTTTTTGGCTGGAGAAGCTGGATAGGTATCCATGTTTAGCAAATGTGTTCTGTCTTCTTTGCTTTGCATTAGTTCTACATACTGCTTCCTCCGCCAAGGAAGCACTCAGTATTTAGCCTAATGTCTAAATTATTAAATCATGGTTTTGGGAGGAGAATTTCTGAAGTTTCCCTTTGTGCTATCACTTTGTCATTGGAAAGGAGCAGGAGAACAATGTCATCTTTTAGATACGAACCTCGGTTCTCTTAAATTTCAGGGTCAGAAATCTTTGGCCTTGGACACAGCGATAGGGATGTGGCAATTGCTGTTTGCGGAAAAGCAGTGGCCATTGGTTGATCATTGGTGTCAGTTTCTACAGGTACTCGAAAGGATAGGAAGTGCTGAATTTTGTTGTTTTGATTCTGTTTGCTTCACATACATTTCTTTAAATAATTCTTTTCCCCTTAGTGTCTACTTCTTTATCTACCTTGGATTTTTATTACAAGCTTAAACTACTCTGCTCTTAGAAGTGATTATCTGCTTAAAGAGGATGCTATAACTCACCTCTGCTCCCAACTTTGATCTGCCACGCATTCAGGCAAGGCATAACAAGGCTATTTCACGGGATACTTGGTCTCAACTGCTGGAATTTGCAAGGGTAAGTTTATCTTCATCTACTTTCAAGTGTTAGCTTTTGAACTCACTCACCATACATCCATTACCCCCCCTCCTCTTCCATCTCTCCCACGTCTTTATGTTATTTTACGTCAGTATAAATTACCTGAGTTAAAATTTGGGATTATCAATGCAGAATGTAGACCCTGCTTTGTCCAATTATGATGCTGAAGGAGCTTGGCCATATCTTATAGATGAATTTGTTGAGTACTTGACTGAAAATAATATTGTCCAAATTGGTCAGATGAGTGATTGGGGCGGGAAATGCTGATGGTTTGCTGCTGTTGCTACCGTTTTGTGTAACATTATTGTTTGGTGTTTGAACTGTTCCCAGTTTTCAAGAACAAATTCATGTACAAAATACACAAGGACTGGACTACTCTAAATGCAAAGTTTTTGTTGTCTTGATTTAGATTTCTTGGAAAAATTAAAGAATTAAACAGTGAATTAACACTCTCCGTAGCTATGTCAAAGACTAGTACTTTTTGCACTAAATTTTGCAACATCAGCTCTCTTCTTCCTGTATTTCATTTGATAGCTGGGCCGTAGGGAGATTGTTGGTTTAAAAAAACAGAGCGTACTTGAGGCTAGCCCCACTCATTGTTATACCAGGAGACAGTTACATGAAGATTCACTCAGGCTGCAGTGAAATTTATAGGCAAAAAAGATGGGGCACGTGAACCTATTGTCTCTTTCTAAATACGGGTATTTTGTGCATATATTTTCTAAAATTGGTACGATTCATGTTACGAGAAGGTTAATGGCACACTTCATTGGATGTTGAACTATTTACCTTTAAGGGTAGGAAATGGTTTTCACATAATATATATATATATATATATATGTATATATTTGAAAAGGGATGCAACTATGTTCTAAAAATCTTGGATGTGCTTCTCGCATATCAAATATGCTTGACCTGCACATAAGAAACAATTAGTCAATCATCCCTTTAAATAACCAAACACAGCATTTATTCTTACACCTTCCAAAAATTGACTATTTGCAATTTGGAGCCGTCGCCCTCTAGTAGTTGCCATATATTCGTGGTGTCCAAAAGAATGGCAGATTCAGAGTACTCTTTTCTCCTTGGCTATTAGAACTTAGCTCAGAAACCCACCCTTTTCAATTCAACGCTCAAGATAGAAGATAGAATTTTATTACATCCTCTTATTTCGAGTAATGTTGTCCAACTAGAGATATCCATTGCATCTTTGAGAGCTTGTTCAAGTTCACAAACATTTTGTCACAAAGTGTAAATATTGGGATAAAATTAACCAGAAAATTACTTGGATGGGATGCTATTTCAAATTGTCATTGAGAAAAATGTATAAATTTACCCGGAGTCACCAACAAAATCATTCAAGACATCTCTTCAGTCTCATTCAGGACCTGATCAAGTAATTCCCCCTTTTTATTTTTGGTGTATAGTTTCTTTTTGTTCCCCTTTGTAAAGCAATCGAAAAGAGACCAGAACCATGTGAAAAAAGGTTTCATAAGCAAAAACTATTGTGGAAATCAAGTGAGAGTGCCTGTCTTCTTATCATTTTCCGTTGCATGTTTGGGATACGTTTGGTGTTCAATATATTCCCTGATGTCAGTAAACCATGGCGTTGGGTGCTCTTTCAATGGCCAAAAAATTACTATTAAACATGTCGGGAGTCAACCTGATCCACACATGAGGCAAAGATATATGTAGAAGCACCAAATAAAGCCTAATTTTAAGTGCCAACATGGATTAGTGGATAAAATGTGATTCACTTTTAAAGTCAAAACTTAATAAAATATCATAATATTTCTAATAAATTCACGTATATTTTTTTTTTTTTGAAATTCACTTCATTCTATACAAAGTTATAAAGTTGACTATTAAGTATTAATACATTCAAATATAGAGTTATCCTATTAAGCTTTATCCTTGTGCTCATCAATAGTGAAAACTATTTTCCTATCTCTAAGTAAGTATTAGGGCAAACACATTTTGTATTATAATGTATTTTCAAGTCCATCTCTCAGTATTAATTAAAATCCAACATAAACTCCTCGATCGCTTACTCCATTTGACATAAAAAGAAAATTCGCCAGAACGATAAATGGTGAAGCCGAAAGTGTGGGGAGCGTGTGTAAGCAAGAGAATCCAACTAAATAACTAACCAACCAACGAACCTCTTTTGTTTGTTGGGGGAAAAGCAAATTAAGAGCAGAATCCAAATTTAACTTAATCCATAGGGGACAAGGAGGCAAACAGGCTCTCCTCTTCCTCCTCTTTGGTACCTTGCCTTCCTCCCTCTCTCTCTGCATGCCTAATTTACTTTTTCTTTCATCTCTATTCTGTACACACACATATACAACGGACAAGGAGCCTGCTGCATTAATTATTTATCCCTGATCAATTGTCAAAATTAATTAACCAAATTGCAAAATGCCTTGTATTTGGTGGCTGGTGTTACCTTAATCATAAACATATACCTACTGTATTGCATAATTAAGATCTTTAATGACGCAAAACAAGATATATATACTAACTCATTATGTTGTTTCCCTACATTTATTAATCTCCTAATTAATTGCTTGATAGAGAACTTTTGGAAATGTATGTACGACCCGATTTATTAATTGGTTGTTCTCCAGGAATTTTTCAATTTTATGAGTCGCATGACTAGTTATTACTTTTGATTCTTACTTGCAGATTGATTGATCTTCATGCTTACTCCTAGATTGTTGGATAAGTAATTTAAAAAAATAATGGCTTCGGTTAGCTTCAAATATTGGGATGATTGTGTCGATCCTCATGATCTGGAAGCCATGTGGCTCGATCCTGATGTTAAAGTCGAATGGCTTAATGCTGGAGAAACTAAAGGATCAAAAGTCCACCTCTCACGTGATCCTGATGGTCAGCCTTATCTAACCCAAACAGAAATGAAGGTTGAGCTGTTTACACAAAACTCTTGTAGTCTACTTAGATGCTATGTTGGATTTGATAGTATATAATATTTGTTTCCATAAGCTTTTTTTTGACAATTATTCCTTCTATATATTGTTCTTTATCCAAGTTGTGTCGGATTTTGTCTTTACAGGCAGTAGCAAGTATTATTGTCCGAAGGCATTTCGTATCGCAGATTGATTCGGTATGATTTCCAAGATCTAGAATATTTATATTACAACTATATGTTATAGAGAATCAGTGGCCAAAGTTTAGCAAGTATTCAATTTTTCAAAGCATTGCTGCTAAAACTCTCTGTTTTCGATCAACAAGGGCATGCACTGTATTATTGATGAAGTTGGAGCGGGAGATAAAGAGTCACTGCATTCCCTATTTTCAAGGGGTTATTGTAGTTTAAATGTGGACGAGATAAATGGACTAGTCCATTGTTTTTGTGCATGATAAGTGACAAACAGCAGTCACCTAAACATATATAGCATCAAAGTCTCATTTAGTAATCTCTCTAAGGAAGACCTTTTTAATCATCAGCAGCTGAAACACTAAGTGAACTGTTGTTTCAATATATATATATATATATATATATATGTATGTATGTATTTCAAAATCCGTACGGTGAAAAAGAAGTAGTGACCTTCAAGTTTGGGAGAAAACAAGGTTATATATGTGTGTGTATGTATGTAGATCGGAAATAGCCTCTCTACCTGAGGCAAAGATAAGATTTGTGTACACTTAACTATTCCCGAATTCCACTTTGTGTGATTATATTGGGTATGCTGTTGTTGTGGAATCTTTTGCCATCTCAATTGAGTTTAGCAATTATTAACATTCTCTCTGTAGTTCTCCTATGAGATGTCCTTCCCACATTTTCAGGCTATGCTTTGCGCTATTGCTGAACTTGAAAGTGATCGACAGCTTCTTGCAACACGCTACAATAAAAAATCAAAAGAGATTACTATGGGAATTATGCAAATTTTGCCAAAAATTGCAGATTGGTTGGTGAGGTATTTGATTTTCTTTTTCCTTCTTGAGATCAGGAGGAATTATGCGGATCTTACCAAAAAACTGCAGATTTGTCTTCTTTTTCTTTTTTATTGACATAAGCTTAAGTTACCATTTGTTTCAGTGATTTGGGTTACCAAACCTATGAGGTAGCAATGGATTCAAAACTTCTTTACAAGCCTTTTATAAATGTATATCTTGGGGCTGCATATCTTAAGTGGTTATCGAATTATGAACAAAAGTAAGTTCATATGGTTATATGTTTTTGTAGTAGTTTCTTTTTATTTAATGTATCTTACATGTATCAGTGCTGGGGAATCCCAAAGATATTGTACCCAAGTGCCTAACTGGGAGCTTTATGAGCAGGGACAGAAGTGAAGAGTTCATGGTGCGAGCTTACAAGGGTGGTACTAAGAAGGCAACTCATAAGTCCACTTTACCATTTTGGAGAAGCTATCTCTCTGTCAAAGAGACCCTACCATCGAGGTAGTAGTTCACATGCCATGATATCATTTCAGTTTGATCATTATTTTTTGAGTTTAAATGGCATTAACGACAGGAGAGTGCACCTTTGTGGTACTATATGGTTTAATAAAGTGGGCATTATATCGTATAAGAAAGTTTTATGGAAGAATGTTGCCGTAGGAATATACATTTTCCGAAGACCGTGTCTCGAAAAAAATAATTAGGGGATTTATCATCTATTGACCTTCTGTGATTTTGTCGCTTGTGGTTATATTAAAATTATTGAATAAGTAACCATAACAAATTTCTTGAGTTCAGTCAACTAGACAATTGACCACAACTCTATATATGATACCAAATGAGGCAACATGAAGGCAACTTGGATTCAGAAAATAGTATAATCTCATGAGATACTTCAGGTACCACTTTAAACATATTTTCTTCCAAAAAGAAATCAAGGTCTACTAGAATTCATAAACCTCCCTATTGGAACAACATCAGGTCTTACTAGACAAGTGGAAGGCATAGTTTAAGGAAGTGGCATGATCAGAATTACATTGCTAGACTAATTTGGGAAGGTTACTATAAAGTCTTCGGAGTATTTCAAATGGAGGTCCTTTTGGGTATTTTCCTATTTTCTTGCTATAGTTGCCTTTTCCTTTTCTTCTAAAAGGAAAATACGAAATCCTCGAATTGTTTCTACTAGACCAACAATTTTCATATTTGGCTAATTCTTTTTCTTGTAGAAGAAGGTTTTAGACTCTATAAATTGAGGTCCATGCCTTCTAATTTGGTAGCATCCATAATATAGTCTTAGGCCTTTGAGAATGTTATTTAGGAGGAGAATTTGTGAGACACAAATGTCTCTTTTTATTCTGAGTAAAATTTGTGAGGTTATTTCTCTCTTTTATATGGTGGATTGCTCATCGTCTCTTGTGAACGTAGGTAGATTGGTCGGATCACGTTTAGCTGTTGTGTCTCATTTGGTATATTTCTCTTTTGTTTTTGTCATCTTTCGAGGCTGTTTTGTAAGCTTCCGCATGATATCTTATTGATTTAGTCATAATAGGTCTTTGTATATTGCGACACCCTGATCATTCTTACACAGAGACTTGATCTTCAATTCGGAAGATATACAGAATCTGTTGTATAAATCAAATAAGGTTGGGTTAGAGCCAGGTGGATATGAGAGTTAGAATTGTTGCAATCTTATCTGAACATCTGCTTATCATGTCTAGCTTTTGATAACATGGTATTGGGGAGAGTACTGTTTGAAAATTAGGAGTTAAAATAGCAAGGATGTGATGGCATCATCTCTCTAGCTCAAGCTTCCATGAGCCATCTCTAGAGTTTTATTACCTATCGATCCTTGATGGGGATGCAATCTTGGTAGAGGGCAACCCCTGACACCATTTTTAGTCTTACATTTGGGTTTATTTTCGTTTGTAAAATTAAATCTTCTATTTGAGATTTTTTATGAACCTTTCATGAGTTTTCATGATTGATAACACTTCAGTAAGATCTCAGATAAGGATGATCACTATTTTTGTCATAGTAAGCGGCAGGGAAAATCATGATCATGGTCAAAAGGGTTTTTTGGAAAATAGTGACAAAGTGAAGGCATACTCTTATTAGGCACCTTAGGTCCATGAGAAGGTTAAATACTGCTGTAGGTATATGATTGTGTTAGTATGCAAGATGACTATCTTCTTGACAATTTATATGAACCGAGTAGATGCTTTTGATTTATACATACTGCCATTTGTTAATAAATGGACGATGTATTTGTTCCTAATATTTGCTATACTATTATTGACTTTTGTAGGAAAATCTTTGACGTCTATCCTTTACCCCTTTCAGCATCTGCTTCTGGAGTTCCTGAAAAGAAAGGTCGTGTGAGCATAACTAATAAAGCATTCATCTTTTTTCTCTCTCTCTCTCTCTTCTATTCTTGCAAAGTGCGTATTGCCATTTATGCGAGAATGTACAGTATGATCGCTTAAATGTGGTGGGAAGTGCGTGAAGCTCGATTACGTTCTCTATATCACTTCATTTAGTATTAAGCAAGTGAAAATTAGTACAGTTGTCCAATTCAGTGCATGCCAATGTCTTAACGGCTATTGAGACTTAAAAAGAAGAAAATTAGCATGTTTTTCATGCAACACTTTGTATGCTTTGACATTCTACGACTAGAGAGACTTAGAGATAAAACATAGCAGGCTCATAATGCTACACCTATGTTCGAATAGCCTTTATGTTTTCTGAAAGACAATTGATCATCCATGTTAAGAAATAGCTAGCATCACTTCATGAGGCTTGATTACATTTTCTATATCAGTTCTCTCAGTGCCTTAAGACATGAAATAAATATGCTGTGAATATGTGAGTTCTCTTGTATGCCCTCACAATTTTTGGGGTTCCAGTGGATGTGAGTCAAATTAACCTGTATCCCTAGCCACTTGTGAGTTTGCAATGAGTTCCCTTACGTACCTAATCATTGTAGGGTTACATTGGACGGAAATTCAGATCTGAAGCTTGTTGAAATTTCTCAATGTTATCCAAGGTGGAGCACTCTGTTGTGTTTGAAAATTCAAAGCAAATGTGGGGATTTGTCAAGAAAATATGTATAATGTTTTCTATTTTGCATTTAGTAAGTTGTTTGGTTGCAACTTCTTGCAAGTTTGAGAAAGCTTACCATTTTATTAGAACTTCGAGTAAGGTGATGGCAACTTGATGACAATTTGAAGTTAGTCGGCCACTTGATTTCAAGGTCAATATCTCAAACCTATGTGATCAAGTTGGCAATTTGAACCGGTGAAAGAATCACAAGACAATCTCCCAATAAATAGCCACCTTTTGCTTTATTGTTAGCCATGGGATTAACAACAACAACATACCCATTGTAGTACCACAAGTGGGGTCTGGGAAGAATAGGTTGTTCGCAGAGTTTCCCCCTACTTTTATTAGATGTGGAACTCAAAGTAAAAAAATATAAATGAGAGGTGGAGAGAGTTCTCTCGTAATATGAGGAGCTGAGAGTGTTTTAAGTAGACTAAGAAAATCACGAGACATGTTAAAGAAGTGTTGGGATAGACTTGCACATTCCTTATCTACTCTCTTCTTTCAGTATTTTGATATGGTTAATTTTTTTTAATCTATTTTCCGCATCACAACAATTAAGTATTGAGAGTCTATATCTTTATATCAAAGAAGGGTCTAGCTGTTGGACGAAATTCATTACAAAGCTAATTTGTATTAAGTGGGATCTATAACTCCATATATGTTTTAGTTAGAGTGAACTGCTTTGCATATCTTTTGGTTAAAATGAAATTCATCCTCCTCGACCTGTGTGATACAAGTATAATTGACTGTAGCATATAATTGTGTGTCTCAATTTCTGTAACTGTAGTTATCACATTTTGTCTGTCCTGTGTCAACCAAAAGTACCACTTGATCTTCCTCAGGATAACTATATTTTATATTTTTTTTCATTTGGTGAAGGTCCAGTCAATACAACTTGGGACTCTAGAACTTCTGCAGAAGACATGGAAGAAATGTGGAATCATCCCTGTGTGAGCAAGGAGTGGGGAAAGTCGGGGGAGAAAAGAGGCAACGTGCGATTTTCTCATGACATTGAAAAGAGACCGTATCTTTCTCGGGTAGAACTAAGGGTAAATATGCATAGAACTGTAAAAACTAGTAAGAGTTATTGGATGTTTCCTATCCTGAAGATTATGCCATTTGACTTTGATGATCTTCAATTGTTAAAACTAGATGTTTTCCAGCTTAAACTGCTTTCACCAATTAGACTTCACACAAACTGTAAGATCGTTTCTAGTTATATCTTGATAATCTGGAAAGGTGGAGCTACTTCGCAATCCACAATAATTGCAGCTTGTAAGAATTTTACTTCTATTTTGAGTATTTTCATTTTGGGAACTTTATATGCTTGTTATATGAGTTGAAGGGTAAACATACTATTTTTGAGTTTTGATGGAAACAGGTTCCTTAACCGAACTCATTACTAGAGTTGTTTGGATATCAATTTTCTGCAAGTTCTCAATTTCTAAAAGATTTGAATTTCTGACATACCCATGTCGTTGCAGGCAGTTGCAGAAGTAATTATTTCAAAATACTTTAGCACAAGGGCCCTGAAACCAGTAAGTGTTTAGGTCCCTGGGGTACATCTCCTTTGCAAGAAGCTATTGAAGTGATTAAAGTTGACATATATACAGTACTATTATTTATGATAAAAGCTCTGTAGAGGATAGGCAGATATCTATGAATGTAAAAGAGAGAAACTAAGCTTAATTTTGGACAATTAAACAGGAATATTTGGATGTAAATCTGTAATCACCTTTGTAACTCTAGAGAGATTTTTTGATAGAAAGAAATGGGTAGAGGATTTCAAATTTCATGCTACACCTGGCAATTTTAATATATTGTATTTGTTGGTTTAGATCTAAAGGAATTATTTTTTTCGACCATCTAAAGAAATTGCTAAAAGAATGCTTGTGTTTTTGTTTCTCTTTCACCACTTGGTAGAAACAGGAAACATAGTGAGGATATTTCCTTCTTATTGCAGACTGTCCTGTGTGCTATTTCTGAGATCGTGACCATGCGTTTTGTTGAGGGAATTGGACAGCGCACCGGATTAATGGGAATTGACTACCCCACGGCACGCTGGCTTTACAAGTATGTGAGCAATATCTTCCTGTAATAAAATGTCATTTTGGTCTGGTTTGATCTGGTCTAGTTTACTTTTTACTTTACATTTCCTTTATTCTTTAGCAATTTGGTAACCTATGTTTGTTTTGGTTTTCGCTGATATTAGACTTCCCAAATCTATCCGCTCAGAGTTGCTTAACTAACTCGACAGTTGAAATAAGAAAAGAAACGACACAGAAGGCCAATGAGATAAAATAATTGAGTACTAATGCGCTTTCCAAACTTCTTGTTTAACATGAAAACTAGGGACTTAAGCTATAAGGCTCACAAAGTGGAGTCAGTCGAAGATCTTACAAAGCCATTTGTTTCCATGTACTTTGGCGCGGCATATGTTGCTTGGCTATCGGAGTACGAGGGAAGGTAAGTACTACTATTGTTAGTACTCACTGAATTGAAACTATGGGTTTCTACTACATATGTATATAATTGATTGATTGATTTCTGTGATAAATATTTACTGTTAGAGAAAGGAGTCTCCAGTTTATTGTCCAGGCTTATCTTGCTGGACCCCAGAATGTGAACCTGCAGGAGACCGGTCCTATGTGGCTTAGATTTGAGGAAGCACTGAGCCGTTATGAGGATTTAAAAAGGTAGGCATGCATTCATTAGTTATATTTCTTATTGACTGACCAAATATTCTGATGAAGGGGTTTATATTTTCAGGGAAGCAGCAGGTAGTTGTATTATTTTGTGAGGTTGTGATATCGACTACCAAGTCCAACTATTTCACCAAATCCTTGAATAGTTGCTTAGCAATAAAGAACCAAAATATTTGCAACTTCACCAGTGCAATGCTGTTTGTCTTTGTTATGTAAATTTTCCTTCTGTCATATTACACCACTGTAAAATATAATTTCATTTACAAGAGTCTCACGATGTACTATGCAATGAGAAAATTCCTATTTAAGTATTGCTTTCACCATGTGGGAACGGGATTCAATTGAATTCCTTTATTATTCTGCAACTAGAGCAAAAATTCCTTTTTTTTTCTTTTCTTTTTTATATAAAAGGTTAATGGGAAACGGTGGGTTTAAAATTTGTTTTTTTCGGTGATATAAAATAAAATCTGGATTTACATAAAATAAAGAACAACATGCAACCATGCAAAACTTCAAATATAACTAAAGAAAGAGATGAAGTTTAGAAGTAATCAAATTCACTAAATTCAAAGTGTGTCCTTAAGGAAATTATTCCCCTCAAGTACCCGAGGTTACGGAATATATCTTCTCAGGATAAAATGATCAATTGTAAAGAATAACGGTACCTTAAATTATGTAGAGCTTCGAACCACTCAATGGTTGTAAATCACACTAGAATTTGATTGTAAGAAATGTAAAAGAAAATGAATATTTTCGATAGTATTATCTGAGGAGAAATCATATATTTATAGTCAACAAACACCTTTTAAGAAGAGATGCGATAGTTTAGGTAAGTTGCAATTTTTGCTGAAAAGTTGCATGATTTCAGATGTGTCACAGCCATGTGCGGACACACATGGTCGTTCGCACCTCAAAATGATTATTGGAATGATGTGCGGAGCCATGTGCGGTCGCACATTACCTCTGAAGAGATGCGTCCCTTCGGTGCATGTGCGGCACATGGAGGAAAAATGTTGAGTTCTAATTTTGGATTAAATAATTGATATACAATTAATTTAAATGAATTTTGTCCAAAAAGGTAGTTTCTTTGAAGAAGAAGCTGAGCGACGACGACGATGACGACGACGACGACGACGATGGTGCAAAGCTCATCTTCTTCTTAGCTCACTATTAGCTAGAAGGAGTTAAACTCGATATAAACTCAAAGAAGTTCCTTTATTCCATCAATTTGGGAGAAATGAACCTCTATAAAGTAAAGTCTACTACTTTACTTCAAATTTTTATTTTCCTTCAATTTGTTCCCATCATTTTTCATTCATTTTCCTTTCTATATATGTCATTCCTATATATAGAACCCAACAATCCCCCACATGAATGGGGAATGACTATATTTCACAAAGAATATACAGACAAATATGTGTTTTACAATCAAATACTAGTTACATCTGGACAAGTAGGTTTTTCTTTGAACCTTTCGTAGTGAACTTATATCGGATGCATTCGATTAATTTCTAGAGATGATATCTTTGAACCGTCAAACTTTACTGTAAACCTGGACAATACAAGTCATACAACTAGTCTTTAACCATATATGGTTCTCACGGTTTAATTTGTTTCATCCATGAACTCTCTTGGTTTTGTGAGTGCGTAAAGAATCGTCATGTACTAGTATTCTCCTTGAAACGACTTTCATTTCAAGCTCACATAGGTGATTCCTAAACGTTTAGTCCTATAGATAAACTATTTCGTCATATCTGCCAAACTTAGGAACCATTAAAAAGCTTAAACCCCTTAAAGCTTTATCCTTGTTTCTGAACATTGTTTTTATCATAAGAATGGTTGAGTTTTTGACAATGTTGAACCGTCATAATTAACTTTGTTTGATCTCTTTGAACCTAGTTCTTGGGATCTTCAGTCTACTAGGTAGAGTTACCTCTATGCTAACTTTTCCTAGGCGTTAGACCAATTCCCCTCTCTAGATAGGTCTTTTTGTAAGTGGATCCAACACACTATCCTTTGACTTTACATAGTCAACAACGATAATTTCACTAGAAAGTAGTTGTCTAACGTTATTATGTCTTCGTCAAATGGGATGAGACTAACCGTTATACGTAGTGCTCCCTGTCCTTTCAATTGTCTCTTGGTTATCACAGTTTCTACATATGGGTGCCAATAATTTGGTCAAGAAAAGAATATATTTCAAGAAATTGCGAAGCCACTCGACTCCTCACCTGTCTTATCTAAAGTTATGAATTCAGATTCCATTGTGCAGAGTGCAGTTTATGTTTATTAGATGATTTTCAAGACACTGCTTCTCCACAAAGAGTAAATACATGCCCACTTATGGATTTGACTTCTGAAGACTTAGTGATCCAATTTGCATCATTATATCCTTCAATTACCGCATGGTATTTGTCATAAAACTCATAATGCAAAACTTAGTTTTGAGTATGCTTTAGATACTTCAAAACTCGTTTAGTTTCCATCCAATGAGTTTGATTGAGATTACTTGTGTACCGTCTGAGTTTGCTGATAGAACATGCTATATCTGGTTGCGTACAATCCATGATATATATCAAATTTTCCAAAACTCGTCCATATTCCAATTGTGAGTCACTTTCACCTTCATTCTTTTGAAGTGCAAAGCTCACATCTATTGGAGTCTTGGAAATATAGAAATTCAAATGCTAGAAATTGTCAAGTACCATTTTAATATAATAAGACTATGATAATGTCAATCCTTGAGGAGTTTTGTGAATTCTCATCCCTAAGATCAAATCATTAACTCCTAAATCTTTCATATCAAATTTGTTAGTCAACATCTATTTTATAGCATTTATGTCAGAAACGTCTCTACTGACAATCAACATATAATCAACATACAAACAAATAATGACTTGATGATTCAGAGTGTTCTTAACGTAGACACATTTATCACCCTCATTAATTTTGAATTAATTTGCCAATATTGTTTGGTCAAATTTAGCATGCCCTTATTTGGGTGTTTGACAAGTTTGCACAACCTTCTTTATTTACCTGAAACCACTTTCATGTATATCTCTTCCTTCAATTCTCCATTTAAAAAAGTTGGCTTCACATCCATTTAATGGATTTCAAGATCATATACCGCAGTCAGTGCAACTAACATCCGAACAGATGTTATTCTTGTTACTAGTTAGTATTTGCAAAATAGTTAAGACCTTCCTTTTGTCTATAACCTTTGACAACAAGTCTTGCTTTGTACTTAACAATAGTTTCGTCCGTCAGCTTTTATTTTCCTTTTAAAGATTTATTTTGATCTTAAAGGTTTATTTCCTGGAGGAGATCAACCAGTTCCAAAGAATGGTTACTTAAGATTAATTTAATATTATTTTTGATCTCCTCTTTCCAAAATAATGAGTTCGAAGAAGAAATGACTTCTTTAAATGTTCGAGGCTCATCTCCAAGCAAGAATGTTACAAAATCTAATCCAAATGAAGTAGATGTCCTTTGACATTTACTACGTCTTGGATTCTTTTCATCCACTTCATCTTCCTTTAGCTCTTCCTGAGGTTATTTAGACTCCTTACTCGATGGCTCACATTTTGTTTTATACAAATAAATGTGTTCAAAGAATTCAGCACTATCTGATTCTATTAGCGTATTAACATGAATATCGAGATGCTCGAATTTGTGAACCCAAATTTGTATGTAGTATATTATGAAGACAAAATCCACAATTTTTGGTCATATTTCACTCTTTTAGTGATAAGAACATGGACTTTAGATAGACACCCCATACTTTGAAATTTTTCAAGTTGGATTTTTTTTCTTTCCACTTCTCAAATGAAATCGATTATGTCTTGCTGTAGGAAACTCTATTGAGTATCCGATTAGCTGTAAGTATAACTTCCCTCTACAAGATTTGTGGTAAACCGGAACTTACTAATAATGCACTCATCATTTCTTTCAAACTTTGGTTTTTCCTTTTCACAATTTCATTTGTTTGAGGTTTGATTATTTTAAGCAAAGTTTTATGATTTATATGTCCCAAACGAGAATGCCATAAATTAGTTGACTCAATTAAGTAAGAATAAACTAAAGTCTTATTCATTTCAATAGTAGTTACATTGAGCTTGAAAAGGCCCCCAGTCAAGTAGCCTTTTCCTACATATACTTCATTTTTACTTATCACAACTTTATAAAAAATAAATAAATTGTTGAATCCATTCTCAGTCAAATGAGAAGTCAAGACTAGATACTTCCATAAGTCAGGCACATAAAGGACGTTGTTCAGAGTTACAACCTTTTCAGATGTCATTTTCAAGAAAATCTTGCCTGATCCTTTAATTTTTGTTGTTGCAGAATTTTCCAAGTACATAGTATCAGTTGGTCCGGCGGGAGTGTCTGATGAAAAGATTTTCTTGTTGGCATAGATATGATGGGTGGCCTTGGAGTCTATCCTCCATTCTCTTGAGTTGCCAATCAAGTTGCATTCAGACAACATGGCATACAAGTTTTCAACTTCTTCAATAGTTTTAGTCATGTTTTCCTGATTCTTCTTCTCTCCATTCTTTGAAGCTCGAAAATCTTCAACCTCGTGGCCAACTTTTCCACAATTATAGCAGCTACCTTAACTTAAAAAATATTCGCTACCGAAAAAGTTGAGTTCCCTTTAGCCTTCTTCTCCGCAGTCTTATTATCTTTCTCGGTCCTCAAATAAATAATAAGATCTTCGAGTGACATCTCCTTATGTTTATGCTTCAAATAATTTTTGAAGTCCTTTTATAAAGGAGACAACTTCTCAATTATTGTTATTACTTGAAGACCATCATTTACAATCAAACCTTCGGCAAGGAGATCATGAATGATAGTTTGTATTTTCTGAACTTGGGTAACAATAAATTTATTGTCTACCATCTTATGTACAGAAATTTGGCGACTATGAACTTCTTCGTCTCAGCATCCTTTGTTTTGTACTTCTTCTCTTAAAGCATCCCAGAATTCCTTTAGAGGCCCAATGTTGTTGTACACACTGTACAAATTATCCTCCAGATAACTCAATATGTAGTTTTTACATAAAAAATCCGAGTATTTCCATGCCTTAGCCAGCAAGAAACGTTCATTATCTGGAGTTGGTTCAGGTAAAATTGAAATTTTCTCGTTAATAAATTTCTGTAGACTTAAGGTAGTCAAATAAAAGAACATCTTATGTTGCTTGAAATCTATTCCAAAAAACTTTTCTGGTTTTTCAGTCGGTGCCATGTAGGAGAAACATTTGAACGACTTGATGAACCAATGATTGTTGCATGCCATTCGTCGTTTTCTTATTCACTTGATTATCATTCGTCATTTTTACTGCAGGAAGTATCACAAATCAATTTTAGTAATTTGATGAAGTTTTTATATTCTTCGAAACGAATACCAACTCAGTGAAGTTTTTATATTCTTCAAATTGAAGGAGTAGAAAATCAAATGATCTTAATCTCCAACAATTAAAGTGAATACAGGATAATAAACAAGTTGTTCTTCGAGTTAATGATGAAGGTCTTCTAATCATTACCGGAATGAACTTGAATATTTTGATGAAGTTTTTATATTCTTTCGAACCATAATATAAGTTAAAACAGAGTATAAAAGCACACAGGTTTTCAATTTCTAAGAACCAAATATAGATTTAACAAGAACAATAATTTCCTTAAGATTGTTCTCTTCGGGTGATAATAAAATAAAATATATATTTACATAAAATAAAGAACAACATACAACCATGAAAAACTTCAAATATAACCAAAGAAAGAGTGAAGTTTAGAAGTGATCAAATCAATGAATTCATAGTGTGTCCTTAAGGAAATTATTCCCCTTAAATATCCGAGGTTACCGAATATATCCTTCAAGGATAAAATGATCAATTCTATAGAATAACGGTATCTTAAATTCTGTAGAGCTTCGAACCACTCAATGGTAGCAAATCATACTAGAATTTTATTGTAAGAAATGTAGAAGAAAATAAATATTTTTGGTGGTAATATATGAGGAGAAATCATATATTTATAGCCAACAAACGCCTCTTAAGAAGAGATGCAATGGTTTACAAAAATTGCAACTTTTGTTGAAAAGTTGCATGATTTTAGATGCGTCGGCCACTGGAATGATGTGCGGAGCCATGTACGGTCAATACAT
>JBDJHY010000102.1:21986570-21998857 GCA_039654485.1 Withania somnifera | reverse complement strand
GTATGATGTTGTTGATCAAGATGAATTTTAAGATAATTGAGATAGATGCATCTTGACAGTAGTGACATGGGTTCATATTAGGTGACACAGTTTCCACCTCTGCTCCCTGCTCTTGCCTCACCACATGTCCAAATTCACTACTGATTTTACCAGTAAGTGTGAATTTCTTGCTATGACCAGTTACCCTTTTCTTGCTATGAACTTGTGGCATCTGTCTTCCTGCTCCTTATACTGGACTGAATTTGCAATGAGGACTCACTTTTCCACTCTTTTGCTCTGCACTGGATGAGTGAATGTTCAGACTGATTTGACTCCGACTCCCACTTCCATATTTGAACCACTTGCTTTCATCTTCGACCTTGAAATTTGTATATTAAGTTCTATAACTAAAACCAACTGCTTTTAGCTCTGACCTTAATATGTGTGTGGAAGTTCGTATCCGAATATTTTGCAGTGCAGGAGCAATTACAGTGCAGTTGCAGCAAGGAACTCGTTGGAAAAGTGTACTATTATTTCTGGCTAGTGTTCGTTGACATACATTTGAATATACTACGCAACAGGTTAAAGTTGGTGCTATCTTTTTTTTGTGTGTGTGTGTGTGTGAACCAGTAAATGAAGACAGACACCTTACAATTTCAGGCACGTTTAATTGAGACTTTCTGGAGGTGTTTCCTTTCATGTCCCAGGCTACGGAATTGAACAGCCGTCTGCAGCTCTCTTTTTCTACCTTTCCTGTTATTCAGAATCCCCTCATCAGGCTAAGACGCTCTTAATGACAGAAGACAGAATTTTATGAATTTATTTCTTTTAGAAACGGAAATGAATAATTTAATTATTAGAATACATTCCATAGGAAGAGATTCTGTAACCATCACAGCTCATTCCCTACCCCAAACTCCATATGAGGATTAAGCAATAGCTGAAATTATGGGTTGCCCGGGACAACAAATATATTAAAAATAATAAATGGAAAAGAAAAGGTCCCCAACAAATACACAACAGACTAGCAGCCTTCATTTGGCTGTTGGTAGCAGTATGTTGGCATAAAAAGATAAATATTTTCCTCCCAACCTCTGCCTAAACATCCATGTACTCTTTTCAGCAAATGAAAGTTCAAAGAGGTCATTGCTCGTCTGATTCTGCTTAAAAGATTGGAATTGAGCTTAATAGTTTACATAGTACAAAACGAAATCACAGTGAGATTTTACTTTTTCGTCATTCCCTTTTGTTACACAAAACATTCTTGCCCCCTATGAGAAAAATAAGCTCAATATTTACATGGGACAGCTTTATCCAAGGATGCAAAATGCAGGATTCTCTGTGTTCCCTAACTTCAAGATTCTGCTCCTAATCTCACAGCAAAAGCTGCTCATCTAAAAATCATAGAAAAATAGCATGTTCCCTGTTGAGGACATATCACGATGCAAGATCAAAGCTCGAGACATCTTCACGGGCCGAAGGACCTTCAATCCCTTTTATGCTACCTCCAGTTGAGACATGTCATAGCAGTATATATGCTTGGCCAAGTTAGAAACAAACGAGAACACTAGGAGTATCCTGTCTCCTTACAGCTAAATGCCTCAGCACACCCTGCATTTAATTGTTCAAAAAAATGAATCTTAGTTTACAAAATTCATATATGAACAAGTAGTATCCTGACTTTGCAGATGAAGGATTCGCGAACTACAATATCCTTCTGCTTTCCGAGCTTCATTTTTAGAGAGCCATGGTTTCCTCAAATTTTTTAATGACCAAGTAGTATCCTATTGCAGCACCGACCACCTTGCTTGATTCGACAACTTTGTTTGAAAATTTGAATGTTGCATTATAAAAGCAAGAGTTACCAGACAAGCAAATAACTTTAACCAGAGAAAGACCTGTGCCATAGAGAATGGGGGTTCTAGAAGAATACTGATGCTCCGGATGAGATCTTCATCATTTTCTCCACCTTCAGCCTCTCCATATATAAGAGCTTCAGTTGCAATCCCAGCAAATAGAACCACGCACCTGGCAATTTTATTTTTAGTTACCTTGTAACAAGGAACTGCAACAAACAAAATAGTCAAAAGAAGGTTTCCTGATCTCTGTAGTTGTGCCTCAATTATTGCAGTGTTGTCACTGGACCTAAATTCTAGCCAGAATAACGTAGGGCTGAATAAGTTGTTAAGTTTTTTTAGTTGTTTCTCTCTTTCCTAGTTTGTTTAGGACTCTGTTAGCTATTTGTATTTGTAGTTACTTATTTTCAGCAAGCAGTAAATCAGTTAGCACAGATTCTTAGGAGTATTTTACTGCATCTTTATTAGCTGTGATGTATATTCAGTCTTTGGTTATTAATAATATCTCTTTTCCTTCTTCTTCAGTCAGCTTTTGTTCTTTCCTGTTGAACATCTTTTATTCTTCTCTGTTAAACAACATTGGTATCAGAGCACCTTAGTTCTTAAGGGACTTGTGGTAAGAACTTGTGAGTTATATTGACTGAGTGAAGCCTAAACATTAGTTAGAGCATTTCATAAAACCAGCTTGCAGAACTATGGAAGGTGAGAATAGTTTTGCATCAATTGCTCCGCCAATTTTTTATGGAGAAAACTATCAGGCTTGGGCTATTAGGATGGAAGTCTGGGAGATGCATGTGATCTCTGGGAGACAGCAGAGGAGTATTATGAAGTTCCTCCTTTACGGGCAATTCTACGATGGCTTAGATAAAAACTCATAAAGAGAAGAAGAAGCGTGTCTCTATACTTTAGTATCTCCTAATATTTTTTCCAGAATCATGACCCTAAATTTGGCTAAGGAAATATGGATTTCCTGAAAAAGGAATATCACGAAGATGAAAGAATCAGAGGTATGAAGGTCTTAAACCTGGTGAGGAGATTTGAAATGCAAAAAATGAAGAAATCTGAGACAATTAAAGAGTACTCAGATAAACTTATCAGTCTGGCCAATAAGGTAAAGTTGCTCGGTGCTGAACTTTCTGATACAAGGATTGTGCAGAAAATTCTTGTTACCTTACCAGAAAAGTTTGAAGCAACAATTGCTTCATTGGAAAATACAAAAGATCCGTCAAACATTACCTTGGCAGAACTTTAAACTCCTTGCAAGCATAGGAACAAAGAAGAATGACGACGAAAGAGGCAACAATTGAAGGAGCTTTGCAAGCAAGGCAACAATTCAATTCCGGAGGCAAAGGCAAAAAGCAGAAGTTCAAGTCAACAAAAGATGCGGCAATTGGTAGCAATTCTAGCAACGACAACAAAGGTGGAAATATCCATCATGCCAACATTGTGGGAAGAGAAATCAGCCACACTTCAAGTGTTGGAGAAAACCTGATATGAGATGCAGAAAGTGTCATAAATTTGGCCATGCTGAACTTATTTGCAAAGAGAAAGAACCGCAACAGTTAAATGAAGCACAAATTGCAGACCAACAGGAAGAAGAGCAATTGTTTGTGGCTACTTGTTTTGCAAGTAAAAGTTGGTTAATTGATAGCAGTTGTACAAATCATATGACTCGTGATGAGAAGATTTTCGGAGAGTTAGATAAATCTGTAATCTCTAAAGTCAAAATTGTTAATTGTGATTGTCTTCCTGCCAAAGGGAAAGGCACAGTAGCTATTGAAAGCTACTCAGGTGCAAAGTTGATTTCAGATGTACTCTTCATTCTTGAACTTGATCATAACTTGTTGAGCGTAGGACAACTTTTGGAGAATGGTTTCAAGCTTAATTTCGGGGACAAGAAGCGTGTAATATTTGATCCAAAGGGTCAATAAATCTGTCAAGTTAAAATGAGGGGAAAAAGTTTCTCCTACGATCCAATGGAGGGAAAGTCGGCTGCCTATCCAAGCCAAGAGATGACAACATATATATGGCATAAGCGACTCGGATATTTTCATCGCTGGACACTCTTGTACATGCTGAACAAAGAGATGGTTCCAGGACTACCATCCATAGATGACGAACACACAAGCTGCAAACATGTCAATTGTGAAAGCAAAGCAAGATGGGTTTTGCCAAGGCAACCTGGAGAGCATCGGTGAGGCTTCAATTGGTCCATACTAATTTGTGTGGACCACATAAGACTGCTTCTTTTAACGAAAGTAAATATTTTATAGCATTCATTAATGTGGATTTATTTTCTGAGGTTCAAATCTGAAGTACCTGAAGTGTTTTGGAAATTCAAAGCTTTGGTAGAAAATCATAGAAGTTGCATGATGCAAATGCTTAGATCAGATAATGGTACTGAATACACATCTAATCGATTTGAAAAGTTTTTTGAAAACGCGGGTATTACGCATCAACACACTACCCCATATACTCCGCAATATAATGGTGTCAGTGAAAGGAAGAATAAGACGATAATGGAGATGTCGAAGTGTTTATATGAGAAGGGCCTACAAAAAAAATTATGGGCAGAAGTAGCTAGCACTGTTGTTGTTTTTTGCTGAACACGTCGCCTACCAAGGTAGTGGAGGAAAAGACACCTTTTGAGGCATGGCACGGGTATAAGTCGTTCTTAAAAAACTTTCAAAGTTGTTTGTGTTTTTCTCATTTTCTACAAGTTAAGAGGGACAAGTTAGATAAGAAAGCTGAACCTAGAGTCTTTATTGGTTACAGTACAATCTCTAAATTTTACCA
This sequence comes from Withania somnifera, assembly GCA_039654485.1. Lineage (NCBI taxonomy): Eukaryota > Viridiplantae > Streptophyta > Magnoliopsida > Solanales > Solanaceae > Withania > Withania somnifera. The sequence goes on along the minus strand of JBDJHY010000102.1, from coordinate 21,994,226 downwards.
TTATAATTTATAGGTAATATGTGTTTAATTTTTTTTGCTGACAAATTGAATATAGTTTATTTTACGATTTTGAAAGTAGAAATTAAAGTATGATTCTTTTTAATAAAAAAAAATGTATAAAGATGAAAATACAAAAAGTATAAATGAATTTATTCTTTTGGATTAATTTAAGAAAGAAAACTAAAGTAATGAATTGGGGCAATTTTAATTGTATTTTGATTTATCTTTGTTAGAATTGTAATTGTAATCGTTAGCTACTCGATATCTTTCAGCCTCATACTGGAAAAATTATGGTAACCAGAGATGTAGTTTTTTTGGAGAATGAGCAAGTGGACTGGGAGAAAGTTAACTAGAAACAGATTACAAGAAATCTACCATATTTTGATGAGAACATTGATGATCAGCATGTGAGAGGAACAAGGTTGCTCTCTGACATGTACCAAAGATGCAATGTGGCTATTTTAGAGCCTTCAGGAATTGAAGAAGTTGTTTTAAATCCCAAGTGGCAAGCTGCAATGGAGGAGGAGCTTGCAATGATCTAGAAGACCAAGACCTGACAGCTTGTGGAAAAGCCTAAGATAGGAAGATCATTGGTGTGAAGTGGGTTTACCGTACAATTTGAATGTTGATGGTTCTGCTCAAGGCATGACTTGTTGCAAAAGGTTATCCGCAAATGTTTGGAGTTGATTATTCAGAAACATTTGCTGAGCAACTTGACACTATAAGACTATCACTAGTTATTGCTTCTCAGAAAGGTTGAAACTCTTTCAACTAGATGTCAAGTCAGCTTTTTTTAAATGGTTTTCTGGAGGAGCAAATCTATGTGGAGCAACCTCAAGGTTTTTCTGTAAAGGGACAAGAAGATAAAGCTATCTATTGAAGAAAGCTCTTTATGGTTTAAAACAAGCCTCAAGGTCTTAGTACAGCCGAATTGATGAGCATTTACAAGGTTTAGGTTTTAAGAAAGCCTAAGTGAATTAACTTTGTTTATTAAAAAAAGAGAAGTTGATATTGTGGTTCTATCACTTTAAATGATCTTCTTGTAACAGGGAACAACCTCGAATTGATTAAGGAATTAAAGGAAGAAATGAAGAGAGCATTTCAGATAACTGACTTGGGAGAAATGTCTTACTTTCTTGGAATGCATATTCATCAAATGCAAAATGAAGTTTTCGTGTGCCAAAAGAAATATGCAAGAGAGATAATAAAGACTAGTTAGGACAGCCACCTGTCAAATGTCGTACCACTTAACTGGCCTTCAGCAAGCTCATTCTGCAGTTTTTCATCCCAAAACTGTGCTCCTGCCTGCATGAAAGAAAAACAGAAGAAGATCTCAAGCCAAAATGAGCAAATTTTAACTGTTCAAATGTTCTAAAATGGGTCCACAACCGTATGTGTGGAAAACAACTTTGATTTCCAAGAAAATGAGATACTAAGGATCTTTCTATTTAAATTAAAAATTCTTCTCATGGAACAAGGACCGCCATTACTGAGGAAAAGGAAAGTACGAGGATTGCCTACATAATTATGTTGCACTGTGCCATGAAAAGAAATTATTTGTATGCCATTCAACCCCTATTGTTCAACAGACAAATACTGACAAGGTAACTGTAAGAGTCTATGCTGGCAATAGCTGATACTTGTTCTACAACTAGCCTCTCAGAGGATATAAATTCGGAAGCTTCTAGAAGCAACAACAACATACCTAGGGTAATCTAAGTGTCTTGAATTCCCATCTGTTCGCCTTAAAGACTCAAGGAGAAGGGGAGGAGCAGTTATCTATGTAATTACGTCTTTGTTGGCCGTTGTTTAACAGGTGGTCCAGCATTACACTGTGAACAAGAGAGACAATAAGAAGGATCTACAGAGAAATACCAGTCCTTGAATGCCCATCTGCATTGCAATAATTGGGTCTAAAATTACACCACGAATTGGACAACCCATCAGATATGCTGCTGTCATATCAGTGGTTAAACAAATTACTGTAAGAGGTACATTTTCATTCCTTTGAATGTTACAGACAATAAAGACTGATAATAATAAAAAAAAGGCCGAGATTGATATTCTGAGCAGTTGGTAATGGGAAAATAAGCTGATTATATCTATGGCAATTCATCATATGGAAACCTAAATACACAGAAGTACAGATTGTCCTAAATCTCTGAAAGATGGATGAATCAAGTGTTTGCATAAACATGGTTACCAAAGGAGATGGCCTGCTTCATGAACACAAATTCGACGCTTATATGGAGACCAGAAGCTGGAGATTTGCACCAAGCAGGAACAACCAAGTAATATTGCATCCAGCACGGCAAGCCCCAAGACTGCAGCAACGTTAGGCCTAATATCTATTCCTTGATTCAGCAGAAAAGAGACTCCAGCAAACAATGTAACCAAAAGAAAGCTAGAAGTTCCAGAAAGACCCCACTTCTTTGGCGAAAGTTTGGTCACTGAACTACAGAAGAGTTAAAAGCATGTTACTAAATCAGTACATTTCTCCTCAAGCCAGTCAGAGAAAGCAAAAACTAGATTTTTGTGCCAATTATTCCATGTAAACATGCCAGTTGGAACAATTCAAGTACTCCAAAGAGGTGATATGGGTTAGCACTGACCATCTAAACCAGTTGAAGACTTTAAGAAAGTTGGCGTGACATTCCGTGGCCCTTCCAGAACTGCAGATATAGCCAAGTTGTCTGAATTCGTGACAAAGAATATTGAAAAATGGTGACGTTAAAGTGAAAACTCTTTTGAATATGGGATAATCAATGATAACAGAATTATTGGTCCTCAAAAATCGGATACTTAGATCTTTAATTTATACAGAAGCTAGGCTTTAAGCTTTATAGTTAGTGAAGGATTTGAAGGCAATATCCCCAGTGTGTGTGTGCATGCGTGCCCGACTCTGTTTTTCTATTTTGATAAGGACAGGTATGTCTTTAAATACGGAAGTCTGTAAAAGAACATAATAAGGAAGTTTCACACTGGAACCAGCAAATGAGTGTTTCATACATTGATGACTTGAAATCAGCAACTTACAGGAAATTGACTCAAAGATACCAACATAGAAATAGAATAGAGTAAAGTTATGTTGCTTGAACTCTCCACAGCTATTGTTGGGTGTATGTCAGATCCTCCTAAAGTAGGGCATTTTGTGGGATCAGACACCGGTGCAACAACATTTTTGGAGAGTCTACATAACATAGGAGTAAAGCAGTTCATCAATATGTGAGGGTTGCTCAGTTGGTTGAGGCTCTCCGTCCTTCATTTGTGGTGAAAGATTGAATCCCATTCCACCTCCTCTTATCCTCTTTCCCCCTTCCCAAAAAGAAAAGACAGTGATGAAATATTCTATCCCTGTATTAGGAATGAGGAGCTTGAGCGTCCTGTAAATAGCTAATGTTAACCTCACCTGCTTTACCATAGCCTATTCAAAATTGTCTGTTCTAGTTCCTATGAAAGAAAAGGGTGAAAGTACACAAAATGTGCTCCATGCAGAAGTTTAGCTTCTTGATGCCCAACAACATGCAAATCAACAAAAAAATTCAGCCTCTACCCCCCCTTCAGTGCTACTCATTTAGTCTCTCGTGGCTCCCAATAGTCATTAATTACTGCTCCTAGTAAGGAGTTACAACCAATTTAGAACAATAACGGCGAGACTCTAATTCAGATTAAATAACTACAAGAGTAAGCCTCTATCACAAACCCACACCAAGAAACATCATTTTAATTGCGGTTCAATCATCTGTAATCCATTAATTAGCATCCATGTGCGTAAAATTGAAAACTGAACTTACACAAAAAGTCTTATAACTAATCGTAATGTGATGAATGAAATTTAGTATCCTGACTCATAAAAATGGTTCAGGGGTCGGTCTGCCTTTGTAATTATGATGATGTCAACTTAACTGGCTGGCAAAATAGAACAAGTTAAAATGCAACGAACCAATAGGGTTGTATTTGCCGAAATTGGGCAAGAGAGCTTTGTCCTTGAGAAAAGCATAAGCACTGCCGACAAGCCTCATATCATCGGCATTCAAGCATGTATCTAAAACCTGCCAGTCTCTTTCCAGCCCAAATGTCCAATTGTCCTTGTCTTCTATCAAGAAACGGAGAGCTCGAGAAAGGTCTTTGTCCTTAACTGCTGCCTCGTATTCTCGCCACTCCTTTAAAGCTCTAATTTTTGGCCTTCTCCGCCAACCAAACGCATTGGTGAAATGAATTATGCCGGAATTCGGACAAAAACCAAGTGCCATCATCCTATTCTTGTTTTTCCGATCAACTGCACCTATTCTATTTCATTACCCGCTTCAAATTACCTTCTCTTTCCTTTTTGTCCTCTCCCCCCTTCCCCACCTCCCCGTCTCCCCCTCCTCTTTTTTTTTTTTTTTTTTAATCAAATTAACATGAAAAAACAGCAGCTTATAAGTGTTTTTTATACATTTTTAAAATTCTTAATTTCTAACTATTAAATTAACTTAATATAATTTAAATTAATTATATTGAGTCTCAACAAATAAAACATCGAGAATAGTATTTACATTATATCAGTTCGTTACAATATATAGTTAAGCACCTCGTATTCCAAAATGGAAATTTTTTTTACTACAATTTTTTTTTAGCTCTTATTCAACTATCAAAAAATCAAGAGATGAATATATTGTCTCACTCGTTTGAGAGTTGGGACTCAAACTTTACACAATTTTAATAGCTTGATTGAATTAATTTATATTTTAGTATTTTAAAATTAAAATATTTTTAAAATATTTAAATAACTTTTAAAAGTATTTTTAAACATTTAAAAATAAAAAGTTAAAATTAGAACTCCTAACTTATCTCTCTTAGCTAATAAGTCAACAGCTACAAGATCATTCAAACACCATTAAATTAGTTCTTGGCTTATAAGTCAACGGCTATAAGATCATCCAAACACCCATTAAATTAGACTTAAATAATTTTATTTTAAAAAATCAAGAATAAGAATAAAATAAGTAAGGACTAAAAAAAATAAAAAAATAAGACTCCTATTAAACATCATCTAAATCAACATATTAGTGAAACAAATATTACTTGATATCATGGCCTTAGTCTCTTAAAATAAGTTGCATAATAAATTTTTGAAATTGAATAATCACCAACTATAATAATTATTTTCGCTAACTAATCAACATAAAAAAATAAAAACAAAAATATTCATCATGAATCGAAAGATGAGTACCTAAATACTAATTACATTCATTAAAAGGTATTATAATAAAGATATAAATTTGGATTATCACACTATATACTTATAGTGTAAGTACTTTATGTCCGTTCTTAAGTAAATACTTGTAATTTGATGAGCCTTTAGAAACTCTTCCAAGTGACTTTGTTGTGATTAGTCATCACAAATTACTAAAGATGAAATTTCATAGTCTAACAATGATGATTATTCCTCATCGTAGAAATATTTATTATTTTTTCATTTGAAATTAGGAGTTGTCAATTTCTACATTATAGATATTCAATGTAGAACAGTCTTATTATTATTTTTATAGAGTTGAGTATAAAAAAACCAATTAAGCACTAACATTGTTCAAAATTCCAGTCTTATTGATTATTGTGGTTGAAAGGTAAGAAGATATGTTTGGGGCAAACAAAGAAAAGAGGAATTAATCCTCAACCTCAACTCAAGGATAAGAAAAATCCTTTGGACGCCCATTTCCAACCTCATTCCTCCACGTCCTCTCTACTATACATTTCTTCACTCTTTTGTCTCTTCACACTCTCTCTAGCTTTTGCCCGTAACACACAAACAAAACAGAACAATAGACAATGGCATCCGCTACTGCTTCCCACACATTCTGCGCCATCCCCACCACCTCATCCTCTACCACCACTAGGGCTTCCGCCCCTTCTCCTCGTTTCCTCCTCAAAACTCCTATCCGCCGCCTCAGCTTCGCCGGCGCTCTCGCTGATTCTGCCTTCACCAACCACGTCGCTACCAGGCTCCGATCCATCAACGGCTCCTCCAAGCCTGTTAGGCCCGTTGTATCCATGGCTAAGAAGAGCGTTGGAGACCTCACAGCTGCCGAATTGAAGGGCAAGAAAGTCTTCGTGAGGGCAGATTTGAATGTCCCACTGGATGATGCCAACAACATTACCGATGACACTAGGATTAGAGCTGCCATCCCTACCATTAAGCACTTGATTGCCAATGGTGCTAAAGTTATTCTCTCCAGTCACCTGGTCAGTACTTCTCTCTCTTGCCATTACAATCTATGACCTGGATCTTTCTTCTTCTGTATTTTGCTCTCTAGACAGACACAATTTTCTCCTCATTATAAAATGTAGTAACAGCTTGGAACTACTTGTGTGTATATGCATGATTAGTTTATCTAGAATTTGGTCAAACGCCTAGCCTTTTACAATTCACTCACTGTATTGTCTCTCCTTCCACATTTTTTTAAACTAGTGACGATATGCCAACATTTTTTTGTTATCTTGCTTATTGAAATTTCAGGGAAGGCCAAAAGGAGTCACTCCTAAATACAGCTTGGCACCGCTTGTCCCCAGGCTATCTGAACTGCTTGGATTCCAGGTACATCCTGTTGCAGTTTTAATTCTATTAAAGAATTGTAGCGGAAGTAATAGGTTGTGTTACATCAAAAGGTGACTGTATAACTGGCTCTTGTATGCTTCGCCAACAGATTGTGAAGGCTGATGACTGCATTGGTCCAGAAGTTGAGAAGTTAGTTGATTCACTTCCAGAGGGCGGTGTTCTTCTTCTTGAGAATGTAAGATTCTACAAGGAGGAAGAGAAGAATGAACCTGAGTTTGCAAAGAAACTTGCATCATTGGCAGATCTTTACGTGAATGATGCCTTTGGAACAGCTCATAGAGCACATGCCTCTACAGAGGGAGTTACCAAATTTTTGAAACCTTCTGTTGCAGGTTTCCTTTTACAAAAGGTAAGCTTACTTGATTTCACTTCCTTAATTATTGTTTTCTTTGACAAACTGATGGGCTATCATAAAAATGAATCTATTGCAATTGCACCTCTTAGCAAATTTATTTGTCTAACTGTTCTTTATCTGTTTCAGGAATTGGACTATTTAGTTGGGGCAGTTTCAAGTCCAAATAGGCCATTTGCTGCTATTGTCGGTGGTTCAAAGGTTTCGTCCAAGATTGGAGTGATCGAATCACTTCTCGAGAAATGTGATATATTGCTTTTGGGTGGAGGAATGATCTTTACCTTCTACAAGGCTCAGGGTCTTTCAGTTGGTTCCTCCTTGGTTGAGGAAGACAAACTAGAGCTTGCCACATCACTCTTGGAGAAGGCCAAGGAAAAAGGAGTCAGTCTGTTGTTACCATCGGATGTTGTGGTTGCAGATAAATTTGCTCCTGATGCAAACAGCAAGGTTTGCATGCTAAGCTTTTCTCACATAAACCTATCTAACATGAGAGCTTTTATCTATTGAGATTCTTTAGACTTCGATCTTGCAGCTGTTCTGTAACTGACACTTAATATCAGAGTTTGTTACTTATGGATTGTGTTGAAAGTACAATTTTCTTTTGGTTACTTCAGATTGTGCCGGCATCTGCTATCCCCGACGGTTGGATGGGGTTAGACATTGGACCAGACTCTGTCAAAACTTTCAACGATGCTTTGGATACCAC
>JBDJHY010000102.1:21916114-21928514 GCA_039654485.1 Withania somnifera | reverse complement strand
GGTTGCAATTTTGGTTGGTTGTTGTTGGACTCCGTTTCAATTTCTAGCCCTCTATTGAATTTTAGTTATTTTAAAAATAGTTGCTCAGCATGATGGCCCTGATGGGGTGCGATCGTGGTAAAGTTGGGATTCTCTAATTAGAGTTGTCAGCGCTCTGGGAGAGTGATCATGCTAATTCCCATTTTTCTATCCTTTTGCGTGATCACACTGTGGGAGAGTGATAACACCAATCCTGTTTTTCCTGATTTAGCACCGATGGAGATGGCTACGTGTGACCACTCTAAGTCACGCCTATTTCCATATAAGTTTGTTTCCTTGATTTCAGCCACTTCAGACAGTTTACTCTCTTTCAAAACCCTTGGTTATTGGCCTAATCCTACTCCTACAATGTGTTTATTACTAGTGGGAGTTGCGTAGGTTGTTCCTTGTGTTTAATTCTTTGTTCTAGGTGAGTTTATTCTCCTTCTCTTTCCTTGAAACCTTAGTTTGGTGAGGCTTTAATGGTGGTTCTTGTTACTTGGGTAAATTAAGGTGTTATTCTTGGCTTCCATCTGGTATTATTGTTGGTAGAGATTGGGGTGGTGGTTGTGAGATTTTTTCTTTGTTTTCAGGTACGTTTCCATGCCTTTCTCCATGTAGTAATTCATGAAATATTTCTTCCATATTACGTAAATTATTTGGCCGTTTGGAGACCCATTTGGGGTTTGTGTTATCTCAAATTTGGACCACGTGTTCCCTGAGCTGAGGCCTACCTCCCGTTATCTTTAGCTCTATTTTACAGGATGTGGGGCCCCAGAGGCCTTAAAACCCGCATTGCACGTGGAAATATGGGTATCATTCCTTACCTTTTGACCCTTGGATTATTTTTTGATAGTTTTGAGCTGTTTTAGGCTTTCGCAGAGCTTTTGGCTGTTTCTGTGCACCTTATGAGGACTTTAGCTAGTGCCCAAGCAAGCCACACTTACTTATCTCATAGATTGGGTCATGTAGAGTATTTGTATGGTATTGTCGATATGTAAGAAATATCCATAAATTATAGTGATAGTGAAAAAATATGATCAAATGGTGTGAGAAAATAGCTCCATACTGCTCATGAGCACATTCGTCGAAGATATAAATATAATAGATACAAAATAGCTTTCCGGTTATCATTCTACCATAAACCCAATTAACTTTTAAAACCTCAACGAATGCTTGCAACACAGAACAAATTAGTAGTCTAGATCGGCTCTCAATCTACCAACTAAAACTAGAATAGATACTAAGCTAGTAAATCCCTTCCCCAACCTCAACTACATCCCATAAACAACGTGAAATAGAGGGAAGGGCCTCGTAGCCTCAGGGTATATAACAAGAGAAAAGTCCAGCAAGGTAAGATGTAGGCTAAAGTGACAACAGTAACAGGGCTCCAAACTAGTAACTTATCCCCGAGCTAGAAACTTACCGAACAAACAAATTACTAAATGCCAGTCTAAAATGAATTAGCCGTAGCCTTCCTAGATGCCAGTGATATTCATGAGAAATGTGCCAAGTTAGCCAATAACCATGAACAAACTCAGAATCACACAAAACTAGAAATAACGTAACCCACACATAAAGACGAGTAAAACAAAACCATATTGCTATATAAAAACTCGAGTCGATTTCGAGCTAAAAATGAGCCTGTGGCCCTGAAGCATAAAAACAAGAATAAAAACACCGAAGCATAGAGAATAATTCCAGGAATATGTGGTTTAAATTTGGGCTTAATTTGATAAGAAATGAGTGATATATGAGCCCGTAAATTTAAGAGTACAAACTTTACACTTTAGAAGTTAAATGCAAAAATGAGTATATAACTTACCTTGAATGACGAGAATGAGCCCACTATATAAAACCACGAAGTAATATGATAATACACGATTAAAATAATACACCACGATTTTTCCAAAACTCTCCAAAATTGGGAAGTTTTCATAAATAGCAAGATATATAAAGGAAAAATTTGAATGGAAAAGTTTCCAAAAAGGCTGCCACCTTATGTAATAAGGCTGCCACCTATGGCATAATCCCATCTTTTATCCTCCATGTGGTAGCGAAGTCCCCCCCCCCCCCTTTACCTGATTGTAAATACGCGGGTATTGTATAAACTCATTATAAAATATTTACAATATTTTAAATATACCATAATTAATAGAGAATTATTTATAATACAACTTACCCCTGGAAGTGGTCATTTTTAATATAATCAGTCCCACGAATTTCAGTAAAATACTAATCCCTTACAACTTTCTTATAAAACAATAAATGTGGGAATTATATAATCTTAAAAACTTTTTCATAATTATTTACAATTTTTTAGGAAAACAATAAAATATAATATGTTTTAAAATAAAAGAGATTTAATCTAATGGTACAACACTGCGATTGAAAGCCTTGAGAGGGTGCTGGTGCAGAAGCAGTGTAAATATCCTAAAATGATACAATTAGTGTACTAGTGGAGGTGTTACTGGGGCTACAAACACTAGGGGAGACATTGCACCCTGTGCCACTCCTTGAGCAGATGACTGCGACCTGTCTGCCTTGATACCACTCTGTCACAACCCAAAATCTCGGGCCATGATGACGTCTGCATCCCTCTTGTAGACAAGCCTAACCCTACAGCCTGGAGCTACGCGCAATGGGCTACAGAGTCTCAGAACAACCAAACAGTAAAGGAAATAATAAACAATACATAACAATGAAAGCCAACAAAGAATCATACAAAACTGGAATTGCAAAACCTGGTGTCAGTAGCACGTAGAGCTACTATACAGGATAAACGAAAGATACAAAATACACAAAAAAATCTCCCATAAGATTAACACAATACAGGGCCTACTATGGACTGAAAGAAACAAGCCAAGTGAAGGAAACCACGGTCGGCTCGAACGGCGGAGCTCACCATAATTTTTGTAGTCAACTATATCTACTTTGCATGATCACTACATCGCTAATAACCCCTGTCTCTATCTGTACCATGAAAAAGGTACAGAAGTGCAGCATGAGTACCAAACAAGGTACCAAGTAGACATCAGTGACCGACTGGATTAAGAATATTATGCAAGTAAATAAGCGAGGAAGTAAGACATATCGGTTAATTCTACAGAAATAATAAGAAAGCAGTAACAACAGTAATAAGAAGGAGAGTAAGATACCAAGGGTACTGTAATAAAACTACAGGAGCTAAACATGGTAGATATAAACTACAAAATCTGGAATTCAAACTTGTATCGTGGTAGAGAAACATACCTGTGTTCCAGCCCAGTCAAACTTTACTAACCATGGTACTGTGTACGTAAGAGCCATAAATAAGGATTGAGTAGAAGAAATGACTAAATATAGAATAAAAGTAAACACACATGAACCTACCGCCGTTCCATACCACCGATAAGTACAACCAGCACAACATATTCTACCTGGCGCCCCATCCCGCTGGTAGGCACAAACAATATAGTAGAACCTACTGTAACTCCCTCTTAAGCCCGGTGAGCACACACCAAACCTAAAGAAAATACACAGGGGAACAAAAAGGTAAAGAAGAATAGTAACAATTCGGGGCACACACCCTTTGTTAGTGCCAGACACACACCCCCTGTCAGTGTCAATCACATCACCAGACATACAACCCCTGTCAGTGTCAATAATATCACCAGACACGCACCCCTGTCAGTGTCATTAACATAGCTGGACACCCCCTATCAGTGTCAACAACAAAATGAGGGCCTCACCTTTTGGTGCCAATATCAGTCCCAATAGTAAATACACAAGAATATTAGTACAACAACGTCAATAAGGTAAGTAACAGTCCCAACAGTAAATATACAAGAATAATAATACGGTAAAAGAAATAAGATAAATAACCATGTGAAAGGAAATAAGCGAAGTCTCGAGGTCAGCTAAGAGCTTACCTCACCCTTGTCAGTGTCAGCTAAGAGCTTACCTCACTACACTCGTCGCGTGACAGATGAAATAAATCTCGGGGTCAGTGGCCCCCATGCGGTGGCCAAGCCCCAGGCAAGAAAGCCTTCACCCTCTATGCCCACTTACAGCCCCCCTGGAGTCGAATAATGAGCATTCATAGAGAAATGAGATAAACCTAAGTAACCCAGCCCACACTGCTAGCCAAGTCACAAACGTAACATTATTAGCCCGGTGTACAGTGTGCAAAATAAAGCTAGTCTGCCTGGACGCTGGTGAAAGCCTCTGAAGTGCGCACACGGTGGTCCTAAAGCTTTAACAATGTCGATGTCCCCCAAAGCTATACAAGTTACAAGTTTCAAGATAAAAACACAAATAAGAAAGTTCATATTGTACAAATAACTAAGGTCGAGGAGTAGGGTATGAGGCCTAGAAATGCAACTAAACCACCGGTGCATATCCTCATCTTGGGGACTCACGGTCTAAAAATGAGCTCAAAGAGAGACTGAGAATGAAAGGGCAGCGAGCTAAGGTGAAAGGGTGAAGCCTTGACTTGAGGGCAGGGGATGCTGGAGCTGTCCCCACCGAGGTGACCTCACAACCTAAAGAAAGAACAAGGGAGCAAAAAGTCTATAGGGGTCGAGCTAAGGATATGAGAACCTTGCCTAGGTAACCTCGCCAAGACGATCTTGTCAAGGCGTCCTCGGGGTGTTGCGTAGCTTCACCAAGCGGCCTTTCCAAGACGACCTTGTCAAGATGACTTCGAGGTGCTATGGTTACATTAATAAAGAAGTCTCTCCAAGGTGAACTTTCCACCGCGACCTCGTCAAGATAACCTCAGGGTGTTGGGGTTGCTTCGCCAAAATGACCTCTCCAAGTTGCCCTCACCAACATGACCTCTTCTAGGTGAGATCTAGGGCTGGTGTTGCTTTGACAAAGCAGCCTTGCTAAGGTGACGTTGCCAAGATGACCTTGTCTAGGAGACCTTGGGGAGATGGCATTGCTTCGCGAAAGCAGCCTTGCCAAGGTGACCTCGCCAAGATAATCTCGTCAAGGCAACCTCTGGGCGCTGGCATTGCTTCGCCAAAGCAGCCTTGCCAAAGTGACCTCGATTAGACGATCTCGTCAAGGCGACCTCGAGGTGCCCTGACATTCAATGATTTGCAAGAAATCCAAGGAAAACTCAGGGGGTCTCAAACAAGTATTAGAAGCCCCAAAATCTAACAAACCAAAAAGCATTTTGGGTTGGGGAACACAATATGAAGCATTAACCAACTAAAATTCAGGAATTGCACATAGGCCAACTGGGAATTAAGGATAACACATTTATAAACCAATCTAGGGAAAAAGATGCTAGAAATCATAAATTGAAACACAAACATCTATAAAATGTCTACAAAACATCTGTATACTGGGACTCATGGATTGAACCATAATAACGGGAAATTATAGGTACAACAGCTCCAACCAAACTCATGCATTGATCCATACCCAGCTGGAAAATAACAATACAATAACTGCAACTGAAACTCATGAATTAAACCATAACCATGGGAATAATACAGATACGACCACTACACCTATACCAACAACATACAGAACGACTAGGCCACAACTAGGCCTTTAACAAATAGGAAAAAGTTACCATTACTATAGGAACGGAAGAGAAATACTTACCAATGGAAAGAAATACAATGGTGAGCTTGGGGATGGGCTTCCCTTAAATTTGATCTTATCTTTGAGGCTCAACAGGTTGGACGGAGAAGGGCAGAGAAGGGAGGTTGGGGAAAAGATCTGAGAGTTTGAGGAAAATGGGGCTTGGGCATAAATATATAAATATCGGGCCTTTGCACCGCAACTGCGTGGTCTAGGTCCAATAATAAGGCTTGGCCAAACCTTCCACAAAGCAGCCCAACAGCTTGGGCCAAAGGCTCTATTACACGATCAAACTCAAAACAAGAATCCCAGGGCGTAGACTTAAGGCCCAACTAGACCAAAGTCGATATTTTAGAGCCAATAGAATTGTTGGAAATCGATTCCGAGCGCATCTACAAGTATTTCTCTCTCGAGTTCCGCCGTTTCAAAATCGAAACTTCAAAACAGGGTAACTGAGATAACGGGAAAAACGAGTCACCAGGGCATCGAGCTACCCGTCCCAGCAAGTCATAAACGACTTGGGGCAACTACCAAAAGGCTCTAAGTACAGAAAAAAGAAGAAGGTAAGGAAATGACCGAGTGGTTCATTACAATAAAACTGTGTACTGGTTTCTTATCTTCTCGTGCTTGTGACTTTTTCATACTTCACAGATTCAGATTTTGCAATTAAATGTGGAGGACCTCTAATAATAACTACCGATTAGACATTGTATGAGAGGGAGGATGAGACTCTGGGTCCAACAACATATTTCATGACTAGTACAGGGAGGTGGGCTGTTAGTAATGCTGGTCTGCATTCTGATCGTCCAAATCAGAGCTTCACAAGCTTCACCTCATCTCAGTCTTTCTACAAACACCTTGGACTCAGAGCTCCTCCAAACTGCACTAGTTTCTGCTGGATCACTTAGATACTATGGCTTGGGCCTTGAGAATGGTAATTACACTATGATCCTCCAGTTTGCCGAGTCAGAAATCTTAAATCCCTCAAATTGGCGTGCACTTGGAAGACGTGTATTTGACGTATATGTACAGGTATGCATTATTTTTAAAAACAGAGAAACCATTATTTGCCTAGAAGACATTATTCATAAACAAATAAATATTGAAATGATTTGGGTCGGAAACAAGTGTCACTCCGATTTTGAGGATTCACATAATCGACTCCAATTTTGAGCCATAGTTTATAGATTTACTGATCTAGATGTGTTGCCTTCCTTTGTTTAACCATTTTTCGAAATGAAAATCTCAACCTTATTTCACTGCTTTGAGCCATTTAATACTGCTCACAACGAACTTGTTGAGTAGAATAACCTTTTTCTCCTTTCCTACATTTACATCATAATTGACTTATGTTTATGTTTTTCCAGGGAATTAGGGAGTTGAAAGATTTTGACATTAAGAAAGAGGCTGGGGGAATGTCCCTCGTTGCTGTTCGAAAGCAATTTAAAGCTCGGGTTACTGAGAATCATCTTGAGATACATCTCTTCTGGGCTGGAAAATGGACCTGCTGTGTACCTATGCAAGGCACATATGGACCTTCCATATCAGCCATTAGTGCAATCCCAGCAGGTATCCATGAATTACAGACAGCCCAGAGTCAATTAGGTTCTTAAATGAGGCATTCAAAACTGTACCGACACTGCTAAGCTTTTCTACAGATTTTGTTCCCACTGTTAGCAACCAGCCTCCTACTATAAAAAAGAACCCGACTGGTCTGATTGTGGGCATTGTTGTTGGAGTTGGAGTCATAAGCTTGGTTTCATTATTTGCTGTCTATTACCTAATTCAGAAAAGAAAATAGCAGAAAGGCTTTGGAGGATGAAGGTAAGAAAAGCAAAAAGAACTGATCTAGAATGGTTCTTCCATTTTGACTTTTAAGTGATTCATCAAGTTTAATTGCTTCCTGAAAGCTAAGGACAGATCTTACAGAAAGTTGGTTTAGCAACACTTCCATCTCCAAGATTCTTTCTGAAAGTTTTGTGGTTTATTTCTTGATTTTGACAATTTGTTTTAGAGGAACAGGAGTTAATTCAAGGAGTCAGCACATGTATTCCTACAGTTTATTCAGCATAGGAAATAATGTATAGTTATGTCCCAGAAATTGATTCATTTGGCTTATTAAAGACGTGTTTATCTTCGAATTTGCAGAGTTCCTGGGGATAGATGCAAGACCCTACACTTTCAGCTATTCAGAACTTCGAGCTGCAACTGGTGACATCTGTTCTTCTAATAAGCTTGGAGAGGGAGGTTTTGGACCAGTTTACAAGGTAATCCATTCTTCCACATGAAGTCCTGAAGTGTTTTCATGCACATCTAGCTCAACAACAACACCATCCCCATTATAATCCCACAATGTGGGGTCTGGGGAGGGTAGTATACACAACCCGCACCACTACCTCATACAAGAAGTAGTGAGGTTGTTTTGTTGACCCTAGCTCAAGACAAAAAACAATCTCACACACAATATAATACAAGAACAAGGAACAATAAGTAATAGATAGTAACAAGACCACATATAGTAGTAGAAACAAGTCTACCATAAAATAAGGCTATAATCAAACTCCAAACAAAGCACTACGACTCCTAGTACAGCTAACATGACTGAACTCTCCTACTGACTATCCTCTTACCCTAATACAAATCCTCCACACCTTTCTGTCTAGGGCCATGTCTTCGGTAAGCTGAAACTGCTCCATGTCTAGTTTAATCACCCTTCTCCAATATTTTTTTAGTGTACGACACCTGAAACCACCCATAGACAACATTTTACACCTTCGCACAGGGGCATCCGCGCCCCCCGATCATATGCCCGAACTATCTCAACCTCGCTTCCCGCATCTTGGTATCTACCGAGGTCACTCCTACCTTGTCTCAAATAACCTCATTCATAATCCTTTCTCTTTTAGTATACACACACATTCATCGCAACATCCTCATTTCGGCTATCATCATCTTCTAGATGTGAGAGTTTTTGACTGGCCAACACTCGTCCCCATACATCATAGCTAGTCTAACCACCACTATGTAGAATTTGTCTTTTAGTGTCTTTTAGTTTGTGAGGCACTTTCTTATCACACAAAACTTCAGAACCGAGCATCCATTTCTCAAATAAACCTACCTGGTCCAAAAAAAATGTTTTTCAAACAGACCTTGTTCTTTTCAACGCCTTTCTCTTGATTGTTTACACTATTTTCATTCGTAGACATTGTGGCCTCGAATAATCTATTTGTCTGCCATCAAGAAATGTTTCATCACTAATACTTATGCTTTCTTGTTTGCTTTAAGTTTTTCTATGAATTACAGCAAACAGGAAATGATTTTATTGAAATCGTCTGAACCAATTTTTGTTCCATAGGGAACACTTGAGGATGAGGGAGTTGTTGCTGTTAAACAACTGTCTGTGGCATCACATCAAGGAAAGAGTCAGTTTGTGGCAGAGATTGCTACTATCTGCTGTACAACACTGTAATCTTGTGAAACGCTATGGTTGCTGCATTGAGGAAGATAGACCGATTACTTTGTCTATGGGTATCTTGAAGACAAGAGTCTCCATCAAGCATTATTTGCATTATTTGGTACTAATGAATACAATATCTTGGAATTTCTGCCTTTCCTCATATAAGAGAAGGAAAAGAAACACTTTTGATCATTTTGATAGAATGATTATTGAGATTTCGGCTTCAATTGCAGAGAGTAAGGATCTTTATATCTTGACTGACCAACACGCTTCCAGATATGCTTGGGAGTGGCAAAGGGTCTAGCGTATCTTCACGAGGAATCTAGAGTCCGTATTGTCCATCGAGATGTCAAGGCCAGTAATATTCTGCTTGATGCAGACCTAAACCCTAAAATTCAGATTCCGGATTAGCAAAATTTTATGATGACAAACAGACTCATATAAACACTCACGTTGCAGTCACAATGTAAGATCCTCAAAATTGAAGTAGTGTCGTATTCTTTGACTCCTTTCCGACACTTTTGTTTCATGATGCTAATGAATATTTTATTTTTAGACGGTATCTTGCACCAGAATATGCTATGCTCGGGCATCTGACGGAGAAGGCTGATGTGTTTGGCTTCAGAGTTGCAGTTCTAGAGATTGTAAGCGGTAGACCAAACTCTGACGAGAGCTTGGAAGAAGACAAGATCTACCTTCTTGAATGGGTAAAGTCCTTCCCTTCTTTGCTTGTAGTAAAGCATTAGAACAATGAAAATTATGTGTTTATCCCCGGTTGCTGCTGGAAGTGGTTATGTAACTTCTAGCATTTCAGACATTTAATTCAATGAAAAGAATGGAAATATGCCACTTCGATTAACAAAATCGAAGAATCTCTTTGGTCTTTTAGAAAGTTGACTTATTTCATTGTCCTGTGGTTCCTATATTTATTGTCCGTGTACGCTGCTCTTCTAGGCTTGGCAGCTTCGTGAGAACAAGCGCGAAACTGAGTTGGATGCAAATTTATCTGAATTTGATGTAGACGAAGTGCAAAAAGTAATAGGGATAGCTCTACTATGCACTCAAACATCCCCAGGATTACAACCCTCCATGTCCCAGGTAATAGAAATGCTTACAGGAGACCCCCTGTGGCTTCCAGACCTGCATTCCTGACCAACTGGAAATTTAAAGATACAACGACCTTCATGACCTCTCATTCTTATCATACGCACAATTCATCAGCGGGTACAAGTACAGCAGCGACTTCAAATTATTCACCATCATTTGCTGAAACACCAATGCTCAGTGACTTCATTGGAGAGGGTGGATAAAACCTTTTATTTCAGTGGGAGATGATGTACGAGACATCAGATAAACTTTTACCCTTTTGCTTAGAATCTTTGTGGACATCTCTTTCCATAAGATGCACAATATTGAGAACTCTTTATTCTCCCGTGGCTTTAGCAATTGCTCCCTAGACCACTAGCATGTAGTTCAGTAGGGACAATCAGTCCGTAGTGACGGAAATCTAGAAATATATCGGGATCCTTATCAATATAAAATGCATATGCCACCAAAAGCCAAAGTATTACTATTGTACAAGGCATTTAATGGATAAAAGAGCATATAAGCTGACAAAGAAATCAAATGAGGGTGCACTGAGTTGTGGGGACATTCCATAACCAGGAACTACAAGCAATCAGACGCCAAAAAAGTAGGTGAAACTGTTAAGAATTCATTGCCAAATAAGATTCTGTTAAGTGCAAAAATACAAAAATAATAGCCAAAAGCAGAACAGTATATTCTGCAACAATCAATTTTCTTCTACTACATGATCACAGAAGCTAAAAGCATCAAGCTTTTCAGCTGTAGAGCAAACAAAGAGAAAACATAACGAACCTTCCGCCATTTTGCTTCAATCTAAACCTCAACCACACAAAATGGTCCTAGTTAAAGCAAGTACCAGACAAGAAACAGAGAAGAAAAACAGAGACACAAAGTCTCTAGCAGACCATTTTCGAACAACCTTTGCTTCAACCCTCAAACTCTTAGCCCTTCTAAGAGCATCAACCTCCTTCAACAAATCAAATTCCACTCCTTTTCTCTTCAACTCCTCCACACACTTGGCCAGTAATTTCCCGTCCTCTTTCTCCCTCTCCAACAATTTCTCTAAATGATTCTCTGTATCCGTCTTATACCTAACAGCCCAAATGATACCCATAGAACAGAGGAGAGAACAAAGAGACGGGATCCAAGAACGCTGACAAAGACCGGTTTTGGAAGCCCATTTGGAGGAGGCACTGAATAAAAGCATAAGGGAAATGGAATGGAACAGGAAGAAGATACAGTAAAGCTGTGTGATTTCGTTACGGACGGAATCGATTTGAGTTTCCTTAGTGGCGATTCTGTTGAGGATGAGTACTTCTTCTTTGAGCCATTGTTTGAGAAGCAACTTGTGAGTTGGAGTTTCAGCAATTTGGTGAAGTGGGTGTAAAGGCTTGGATTCCATTATTGAACAAGTGTTGCTAGCCATGGGAGAATGAAGGTGGAGAGCGGCTGAAAATGTACAGAGGAGGCCCCCCTTTTTAACGGTCCTTTAGGATTTCAAATTATGTAACGGTCCATTTTGTAGATTTATTTTCCAGATCTACGAATCCTTTCATTCAATTTGGTAAAAAAGCTTTTTATTTAGTAACAAGGTACACTTGCTACTTGAAAAACATTTCAATGTCTACATTAAATCACATTGATAGAGTTTTTATTATCATTTTCCCCCTCTTATTATTGTTTATTTTCTCAGAGTTTAAAAGTTTATTTTAACTTTTTGAATGAGAATTGAAGTGAACATTCTAATAATGCTTGCTTGTTTTATAAGATTCGAAGCTTTTCTAGCCCCACCTTCGCCACTTTCAAATCGACAATAAGAGTTGATTGTAAATTTCATTATTATATGATAAAATGAGATTACCTAACTGGGATTAAGTTATATATTATAGTACATCATGGAAAATATTTTACTCAAATAATTCTTTTACATACCCACTATATCAATTATGTGACTGTAGAATGGCGTTAGAAAAATGCCAATAGTAATTAATGATAATTAGTGGTTACCAGCAATAAAGGGGAAATTAACGGCAGGGTAATTACCCACTATAGTCATTGAGCAAATATCTCCCACTAGCGGGCACGCTAACAACAGTTGGGGTGATATTTCCCCCCTATAAGCCCATGACTGGCACAAAGGGAGTGGTCGTAACCACTATGGCAATTATCCCCCCTTACAGCACCCACTAAGGTAACTGTCATGAAGGACAGCTATAAATACCACAGTTGGAGAAAGGAAAAGGTATGATCACACAACTACTT
>JBDJHY010000102.1:21823938-21842235 GCA_039654485.1 Withania somnifera | reverse complement strand
TGGTTGACAATATTCAAATTAAACAACATATAGATCAGCCAATTCCTCAAATGAATCAGAATTAAGGTTGTCGGGATCAGTTTTTTCAAGTAGCCAAAGAAGATGATCAAAAAGCACAACTTCACACTTTACTGACAGGTGATCTTTTTCTTCATGCTTCTGCTTTGATTTCTCTATAAGAGCATTCAATAGTGGATGGCTCAAGTATTTTGATTTTATCACATACCTCCTTTTTGAGTTGCCAACAAGAATTGTCTCGAAATCTTCCTTATTATTATCTTGATGATGAGATTCCACATTCCAAAAATCTTCTCTTGTAGACTTGGACCTTAAACTACTATAAGATGAGCTTCTTCCTAGTTGTCTTGACAAAGTCTTACACTTCCTTAATAACAAATTCATCCTCTTCATCAATTAAAAGACTTAAATATGATATTGAGGAGATGAGTATTGCTAGATATATGGATAGGCGTATATGGTTGATAGGTCATTGTTTTGTGGCTCTAGTTGGGGACCTCAATTACTTCAAATGACAAAGACAAGCTAATCTTTTAGTCTTTGTTTCAGATGGGTTCTCATGTGCTGTTTTCTCTCTGTGTATACTCATGATCAAGATTTTATTCATTTGTGTCTTTGGAGGTAAGATAAGCATGTCCTACCATAATTAAGGTGATGTTAGATGAGAGGTAACCAGTTAGAACTAGGAATATCAAGCTTGCCTAGTACTCTTGTGTCTTTTCTCTACATATGTACACCATAAAACAATGCAAATCAAAAATAAACTTAAGAAGGTTTAGCATAAATCAATAGCTTATAAATTCATTAAATAAATATTAAAAAATATATTAGCATGGCATCTTAAAATTCATTAGTTGTAAAGTTCAAATATCAATCTATCTCGTAAAGCTCAAATAATGAATCTATCCCTACAGGAACTTAACCGTCAGTTTTGTTACGGTTTTGTTGGTTCCCATTTCCCCAAGGTTTCTCCCTTTTCTTTTTTCCTCTCTGAACATTTTCTATAGTAGAGACGCATACCAACGAAGATGAGATATTGTATTAGTGGGCACCAATCGGATCTTGGAATAGATAACATCCTGAATATTTAACAATAAATAGGCACTAAAGTACCCACTGGTTAATAGAAGTACATCCAATTCATTGTACGGTTATTTTTGATTTTTTCTTTGACTGAATACTTATATTGTTGGTGCTTTCATGCGTAATTGTTCCACCTCATAATTCGCATTTCTCCAATATGTTTGTCTGCTCTATAAATCCATGTCGTTTTTACTACTTTTTTAAATGTCCACTACATGCATTATTTCCAAATAGCACTAGATACTGTCCAGACCTTTTGTCCTGTTTTGGGAACTCTTTTTTAAAATGCCAAAGCATTTGCTGGTAAGGAACCACTTGGACAAATAATAGACAGCCCGACAAAACACCTTCTGTAATTGGTTCACTTGTACTACAATCCTACCAAACAAAAATAAAATCTAGTCGATTAGGACAGAATTAGTTCATAAGCTACCTACAACCATTATCGTGTTGTCTTAGTTGGATAAACGAATCATTAAATGAGGGAATCAAATACGTCTACTGTTTGTCTCATACATAATGAACTTCATGAAGTTACATTCTACCTACAAAATTTAAATTGCTGTCGGATTATTTAACAGATAGTGACCAGATCTTAAAAAGAATAGGTACGCTTTATTCGCGCAGTGCTAGTAGAAGGGAAACAAATACCCTTTTCCGTCTTAGCTTCAAGTTAAACTATAACATGCAATTTTTGTCTTTTGTTAGGAAAGCATATCAAATGCTGTAGAGAACTAACCACAATAGCAACTAGCACATTCCAGTGGAAAATAGTACTAATAGTAACCATGAAAGCAGCAAGCCAAATCAGGACATCTTCTGTGTTCATACTTGTTTGGTCGAGCTTCCAAAATTTTGTTTATTTAAGCCTCACACAAATGAAATCAAGAGCTAAAAGAAGTTCCAAGTACCATGCAGCTAAGCTTTCAAGCCATAGAATTATATGAATGCACCGACTGTCAGACAATTCATCACCATCAAACAGTCAAAAAGTTCTACTTCAGAAACTTTTTATCGTTTTTTTCTAAATCATATGCACTGCCATCTAAGGCGTGTGTGTGTGAGCGTGTGCGTGTGGGGGGGAACTAGTAAGGAGTGAAAGAATTACAATAATATTACACAAGTCGAAAGACCTATGGACATTGAATGTTACATGACGAGACAAAATTGAGATTTGTAGTGTGCCTGAGCAAAAACCATATATATATCTCATCAGCACTAGTTGCAGTGCCTTATTATTCATAAACCTGGCATGCTCATAAAACATAGGCTTCATGAAGAAAGGCTCTCGTAGCAAAATCTGCTGTCTCAGAAACCTGAATGGTTCAGAATAACCGTGGGCATCATAACAATTCGTGACATCTCCGTCACCAGTTGTCTTTCAATTAAACATTAAACCGAAACAGCATTATATCCGCTTCTTGCACAACATAATCTTTCCCCTCTAACCTCAGCTGCATACACAAAGATAAATCCTATAACCAGCTTGATCTATTCTTTTGTTAATGGGTCAGTAGTCACAGAAGCACTATCTGCATTCCGTTACCCAGGTATCTTTGTGGGGAAAAAAAACTACATACTAGTAAAAGTTACACGAGAGTAGCTGTCTCTTTATAATTTGGGGGTAGGGAGGCAATAAACATCTTATTTTTAAGTGTTGGAGCCAAAGCAAGAAGGTCAGGTAACAACTACCAATATCTTTTTCCGAAAAAGTGGTAATGTAACAACTACCAATATCCAATTTATATAAACTAACGATATTGAAGTATCTGACATAATAATGAAGTGGCTCACCAAGAAAATTTAAAAAGGTTTGCTCCAGAAAAATGTTTTCCAATCAACACTAATCAAGAAATGAAACCTAAAAACAACTATGGATTCTTTGTCAGTGTTCACCAAAGATTTTTGCTTGAACAAGCTATTTTGCTATTACCAGTGCACGTGATTACACGCCAAAGAAAGATATCTAAGGTATATTTATGGACCTTTTCTAAATAAAGTTTTTTAACTGCCAACATCGAAATATTTAGCTTATTTATCTATTTTTGAAATTTCACCGCAATCACAAGTCCTAAGTTTCAAAGTGATTCCTCAGACATTTCAGGTACGTAAGGAATATCAGCGGTATCTTTGGGTCATGGGGAAAACCCTATCAGGAACAGATCTATCTGAATTCTGAAATTGAAAAGGCACCAAGGTTTCAAATTTCAATCATACACTTGGTTCTGGTAGACCCTAGACTATCAAATGGTTATATAACTGCTTTACCATCTCAATAGAACACTACAAAACATTTCATACACTTCACCACATCTGAGGTCAAAATCAACAGAAGTAACAGTATCAAGAAGAACCATAAATGATCAGAAAGAGTGAACTTACAAGCCCTTTCTCCCTTGCAGTTGCAAAAGAACCAGCAGAAACAAAGTCATCATACGCAACCTACAAAGAAGTGAAGTTGACAAACCATTTAAAAACTTTAAAAAGTTTTTATTTTAGTAGATAAAGGGAAAGACCATTCAAAAACTTATAGTGAAACGACACTTGGCTAATAACATACCATGACGGCATGACCATATGAAGTACACCTAGATGACGAATCATTGAAACTGTTTATTTCTGAGGCCCATCTCTCCTAAAAATAACGAAGGATAACGAATGCCGTTCTACATGAGCTTGGGTGTGTGTATGAGGTTGGAAGGAGATGGTGTGTGTATGAGGTTGGAAGGAGATGGTCAACTAAGCTGAAATGGCTCCAGTATCTAGTTTGTGGTAAGTAAAGCCATCTTCCATGAGCAAAACAATAAGTACTGATTCGACAGTTCTAAAAGCTCCACATATTCAGCATGGTGAGTTTCTGGGCTACTTGAGATGAAAGACAGAAGATACCATACGATTAAGCATTAAAAATGGCAACATAATGGATCTAACCTTCAAATTCACATCCAAACAAAACAATTCTAAATCAATTGAGCTAAGATCCACCCAATTAAGGATTCACATATCCACTACTATTTGTCTGAATGGAGCTAACCTGATGCTGAGGATTCATACAAGCGGCCTAATTAGTTTGGATTCTGTCACAATTGTTGTTAGTTGAGCTAAGATCCACCCTATTAACGGCCACTATTTGAACATCGTTTAGGTATTATTTTATGCACAATCGAACCCTAGCAGCACCAAAATAACATTTAAACAGAACTTCTATGTCTGGTAAATTGGGTAAATGCAGACTCGTAATTACAAGTTCTAACCATGTTAGCAAAGTCATACATTTCTGGACAAAAAATAGACTCATTTCTTCATAGTCAGTGATAATCACACATGACGTACCAAAACAGTTCAATCAAGCTTCACCTATCATGTGAAACCTTGCTTTGACTTGCTCTATCCATCTAAGGTGCTATTCATGGAAATGGTTACATCCAGTTTCCTAGATCAATCACATTTATTTGTTTTCACAAACGTATAAGGTTTCACCATTGTCAGCATATCTTCATTGTCTAACCAATATGAAGCATTAAGCTCTCAATCATTACCTTTGCAATGTTTAGGATATATTTTCATGCCTATTAAGTTTTATCAGAAATATCGAGTATGTGGTCGTCCTCTAAAGTAAAAACAATGTACATGATGAAAGTTTTGGAAGTAACCAAAGCATAGTATACTGTTTCTTAGGACGCGCCCTATTTTTAACACTTTTACATGATACTCACCGTCTCTGCCCTGATGAAGCCCTTTTCAAAATCGGAGTGAATAACCCCAGCTGCTTGGGGAGCAGTCATTCCTGTATAATCATAATGGTTAGACAAACATGTTCAGGATAAAGGATGTGGAAGGATCAGACACCACGTGGTCAGTCAAGAGCCAATCAAATACCCAAACCTGTACCCAATTTAATCAAAATACAAAGGAATTTTATTCTTTTCTAGAAGCTCAAATGACTCATTATAAGTTCCCTGTAAAAGAACTTTTGAGGACAATAATTCCAGTTCTTCTGTTACAAATTCCAAATTCAGTCCCTTTATTTTTAAAGAACATATAACTTCTTATTTATTCTTGAAAATGACCTAAACAACCATCCTAGATTTTTTTTCCTCGAGAAAATTGACCCACAACAAGGAAGAGTCTGGCATCAGAAAAGAAAATGAACTAGGGAGAAAAAGAACTTCCGTGTGGAGGAGCTCAAAAGGGGGAAAAGTGCTGCATATCGCTGTTTGCATGAGCTGCCAAAGGAGACAAATGGTAGCAGCCTCGAGAGGAAGAAAAAATGGGAAGGCTACTGGTTGGAGGGGGAGAACGAATGAGACTTGCAGAGAGAATGTGAGAGGAGGGAGGAAGATTGAAAACGACAAGCACGAAGGCTATGGAATCTTTTGCTTTACCTTTTTCCCCTTTTAAATGATTAAAAATAAAAACTAATAGAGGAACACTGGTACTTAAAAAGAAAACTAATTTTCCATTTAAGTAGAGCTACTACAGACAAGGAAAAGGAGATTCTATTAACTTTTAGAAGTGCCATTAACAAATAGGATTAAGAGAGAAAATCAGGAAGAGTGGTGGTGTTATGTGCTTAGCCAGATAAAAAAGTACCAAAATCGAAGGTAAAAGAAGAGAGGGACCAGAACTGCTTGTTTTTCACTTTAAGAAAAGAATAAAATAGAGAAAATATAGTGCAAAAACCTGCAAGGATGGTCCATGCTTTGGTTTCCTGCAAGTTGACCAATAAATAACTCAATACTTACACGTAAACTATAGAATCAAAAACTATGCCAACATCAAAATTACTAAAGCTATTTTATTTCTTTCACCTTCTCGCCAGAGGTGAAGTATGTACGCAACCCTAGGAGACCATAAGTTTCTCTGATAAGATTTCCAAGGCCACTTTCATTGACACCAAGAGATTTCAAATATTCCATTCGTTCTTCTAAAGGAAGTTCAGATAGCTCAGATTCAACCTGCAATAGCAAGGCCAGAAATATGTAGCAACTTGAAGTAATCCTCTGATGCGACAGAGGTTTTTAATAGTGTAGAAAGCTAGATTCACTTTAACACGTCATAAAGGAGGAAAAAGTAAAGGATACATATGAAAAAGAAAGCAAGTTGCGTAAATAGCTGCTCCTCTCCTAAAATGGTGAAGAGTCTTGACAGGTCCTGCTTTCCATGAAGATCAGCTCATGTTTCTCACCACACTCTCATAAATAGGAATTATCACATATTCCGGATTGCATTTTGGTATTAGTTTCATCGTAACAGTTTTGAATTTTGATCAACTCAAATACAAAAGGGAAAAGTCTGCTAAAAGATGTCAACAAACCTGCGCTGAAATAGTTACCACACCAGAATTTAACTCAGAAGCTTTTTCTATCACTTCCTTGACATGAGGATTATTTTCAGGCTCAGCTACCTCTGATTCCGCTACATTTGCCACATATATGACAGGCTTCATTGTTAGAAGACAAAGCTGCTTTATAGCCTCCTTTTCAAACTCCGACAAAGATACTGACCGTGCTGGTTTTCCATCTAGCAGTGCTGCTTGTATTTTCTCCAAGGCAAACTTTTCTACTTCCTCCTGAAACAATAATTTCAAAAACAGATATCTAAAAGGAAAATGTTTGTAATGTACTACTAGGATACCAACCATACAACAATCTGCCTGAAACTAAAAGATAAAGGTAATTATATATTACTAGGATACCACCAACCAACAATCTGCCAGAAACTAAAAGATAGGTCTAGCTTTACTTTAGCTTGCAAGGATGAATTACTCACTTAATCTCACAGAAAGTAGAAGATAAGTTTACCTTTACTTTAGCTTGTGAATCTTTAGCTCTTCCTTTTTTAAGTTTCTCCATTCTTTTCTCAATCTGCATTCTTGTAAACTTAGTGTCACTAGTTGGATCACATACCCAGAAACTTTACAAGGAGAACAGGAATACAAAATTACTGTGAAGAAAAGAAAGAAAATAGTGACCCACACCCTTTGTCTAGTGGACATTTTGTCTGACACCATCAGGAAACGGCATGCATGCTTCGTAGGTACATAAATAGCTATTATTTATACACATTTCTAGTGCAATAATCGTTACACATGCAATCAAATTTTTATTTTGTCCATTTTAATAAAAAGCATGTATCTTTATGTATATGTCCTCTTTTCCTACAAACTATCAACATGAGATTCTTCTGCATGCCTCAACATGAGCTATGCTCCTAGTTCATGTTCGACGAATGACGAGGCTCGAGTAAGTGATTGCCTCTCTATAAGCAACCAAAGATGAGCAGAATAGCTCCAGTCATTCCCATGATCATTTCATATTCTATATACTTCTATATATCCTGCAATATTTGTTATACTGCAAATAAGTCATCTGCACTTTTTAGGTAACTCACTTTATTCTCAACTAAAATTAGAATCGGCTCAGGACGACTTTATGTATGATAGGAAACATAGTTCCTTTCCACCTGATGTTCTTAAAAAGGAGAATTGTATACATCCCTTATTGATGAGCACGAAAAGCACCAATCATTCTATCGAGGGGATCCAAGTTGTGGACAGCATGAAGGCACAAAATGGGACTCAAAGATGAATAGTCAGGTGCAAAGGAAGGCAGTCTCAAGTTTGGAAGATAGCTAGGACATGATGGAAAACTTTAAGGACTTGAGTTGATAAGACTCAAACTTGAGGGGTCAAGGTTACAACTTCAAGACTTGAAGGATTATTTTGTCATAGAGTCACTTTTGGGCTCAATTGTATTTATTAAATAATTAAACTACTATAAGTAGGTAGTCTTGCATTATTTTACACAAACTTTGATGAAATCATTTTAATTCCTTTGTGAGATCAGTTCTTAGCATAAAATAGCTTTTAGACATAATCTAGCGTAACTGTAGTACGTAATTGAGGGTGGATTCCCTTAATTGCAACTGTAAGTTCTTTTACATTCAATCGAAGGTTTCCGTTTTGTGGACTTCAATTTGGTTTCCGTAGATTGCATGTTTGGAATTATCATCAATTCATGGGTTCGATTGAAAGGTGAGAGTAATCAGTCCCTTGTTGTTCATAAACCGGTGGTTTAATTGTAAGTTTCCGCATATCTTTTTATCTTTGTTTCTATCTCCCTCGTTTGTCGTGCGCCTCGTATATCGATCTGCATCACTTATAGTTATGAAACTAATGCTTTTTAGAATTTTTAATAGACTCCATGAAAACAGTTTTCATTAACTGTTTTTTCCATTAAATATGTTAGGTTATTAAATAAAGCAAGACAGTCCAAAAGCATGACTAAATGTTTTATTTTCAGGTCATATTGAAAGGGTTTGGGAGAAATTTTATCTTTTAACATGTAGTAGTCTTTTCAAGAATACCTCTGATTTTTTGTTGCAGATTAAGTCCAACTACTACTACACCTCAGTCCGAAGCAACTTGGAGAATATCAAGTGATAAAACTAGAGCTTGATTGAAAACAACTCCCATCAACCGAAGATAAAGAAGTGTTCATTATTCTGAAATCTACTGCACTAGACAATCTACTGAACTACAGGATATCTATTGAAGGTCTATTCTGGAACGCACAAGATTTTGTGCAGATGAAATAACTACATCAAATGCATTGATTTTCTAATTCTAAGGGATAATTCGACCACTATATTACTAGCATTCATCCTACACCGACAGAGTAACATAAACAATAACAATTTATTTAAACCGTTAGTTTTATACCTAGTGTGCAAGCAAGAGATATTAATTTAGCATGTCAAACATGCAATCTCATTTTCTCTAACAGATTATATCACTTCTTCATTACATGTCTAAAAAGCAACCTACATGCAACAGTACAAAACCTAACAAGATGATTGTCAGATAACAGCCAAGAGCGCCCATAGCTTTCATGAAAATCATATGCTAATAACCTCTCCCTTTGCAAATCATAAATTCAGTGACAACCACTGGAACTGATTTCAGAAAGCAATGAAGTTCTACCTAAGCTATAGTGAAAAAAGAGAAGGAAGAAAAAGTTTAAATGGCTCCCAACGACAACTGCTTTTTCCTTTAATATTTGGGAGATTTTCAAGCAGTTTCTTGAAAGATCACACATTAGCATCCAGTAAATATAAAGCAGAATTGTAACAAGTACCTGATCCAAGTCTGAGAATACTAATTCCAAGTTGATTACATCAATATCAGCTTTTGGCTCAACCTTCCCACTCACATGAACAACGTCATTGTCCTCAAAACAACGTACCACCTAAATAGTACACAAAAGCAGTTCCAGCAAGCAACAAACAAAAAATTAAATGACAAAACTGTTTTAAAACCACTGAGAAACTCGAAGCGTACTGATGGAGCACTCTTCCTTCTCTTTACATGCTCATAGGCTAGGAGTGCAGTATAAGAGCAAAAGAACGCCTTACAACGCAAAGGAGAAAAGAAGGCCTTCGAATGATTTATTTATGACTATTTCCATGTTTGAATTGCAACTGAAGTATTAAATCTAGAAAAGAACGTAATACAGTTTATATATACAGACGGTAACTAAATAAGTTCAGAGGAATTTCTTCCTGATTTTAGCCTCGAGTTGACCATGGCAATCTTAAGTGATCCTTAAGGATGCTGCCTGATGAAAATTTCTTCTTCTTACAAAAAAAGGATACATCAAGATCTATATTTTATGTAATATTTTCTCATCTTTATACCAGGATCAAGTCACACTCTTCAATAAGATCAAACAAATAGATTCCATCATTACTTCCATGGAAATAGGCACTAACATGGACTTCAATAGCACTTTTAGATAATAATGATAAAGGAACTTGAAAGTATATAAAACCTGAAGTATGGAATCCACTTCACGAATATGCGACAAGAACTTGTTCCCCAGGCCCTGCCACAGAAATTTTTTTATAAAGTTATTGTCGTATATATCTTCAATTTATAAGGACACTTGTACAATGACACAATAAGTAAAAACATGACTAATAATAACTGATGTTAAGAAATTTTAGGTGTTGAAAATAAACCTCCCCTTGACTGGCTCCTTTTACAAGCCCAGCAATATCAACGAACTCTATTGACGCAGGGACTGCTCGTTTGGATTTGCTTAGATCAGAAAGAACATGGAGTCGTGTATCAGGGACAGCAACTATACCCACATTTGGCTCTATTGTGCAAAAAGGAAAATTGGCAGCCTGAGCCTTTCCATTCTCAACCTGCAAGAACATCGACAATGGCTATTAGATAAGTGGCCAACGGAGTTATTTGACAGCAAACTACCATAGTAAAATGTCAAGTTTCCAGCTTATGTTTTTAGCTTTCCAGAGTGGAATACAGAAAGCATGTACCATAGTAACAAACTAATAGAACGTATACAGCTGCCACCCGCTAACAAAACAAAAACCTAAGAACTATTTAACACATGAACCAACTAATTAACAACCAATATATGCTATAGCATCGATTACTATTGCACAACTCATTCTGTCCGTTAATGCTTGAGGGTTTCAGAGATACCTGAAGTTTAAGATATAATGTGATCTACATCAACAACCATAACAAGAAGCAGCACAGCAATAACCATTTTGCTGATTTAACACTTGAACTGAACTCCCCTTAAATATGAAGATGATTGTCGAGAAAAGCTAGCTTCATGCCCGCTTAACCAACAGAATGCAAGTAAACACGCAAATTCTTCAGTAATATGTTTTTTTTCCCCAGCATGTAGAACTAATAATACGTTGGTACAGATAAGCACTGTGCAGGAAGGTGTTTACCAAATAGATAAACATGAATTCAGGTATCGAGGAGTATCTAGGAATATATGTAAGAGCAACGTCAATTTTCCATGAATTTCCTACAGATTGTAGTTTTCCAGTTGAACAGAAATCCAAATTTCAATTAGCAGCATCTAGCTCCAGTAACTGTACTTGCACTCCAGTAAACATGTAGCTCGTTACACACTCCTACTTGTACTTCCATTTTCTGAGCTTTAATTGCATGACTAATGCCATTTCTACAAATATATGTCGTAAGCATTCAAATGCGTCGTAGCAGAAGGAAAGATAGAATGAGAAATAGACTTACAACGGCGTTGAACAGCGTGGACTTGCCGACATTAGGAAGTCCAACGATGCCGGCACGCAAACTCATGCTTATCTTAGCAACAGAGAAGCGCCTTTTGATGAGTACCATAGGATGCTTTGTAGGTTCTGAGAGTTTTACCCACTGATGAGAAGAGCCATTGAAGAAAGAAGACTTGAATGGAACTGCCATAGAAGGAAGAAGATGAGAGCAAGCCGTTCTCGCCATTTTATTTTACTAATAACAAACAATTTTAAGTGGAGGAAAACACACAGCGCTGCGGCTATCTATCGCCGTGCTTTCTCGACTTCCAACTCAGTGACGACGGTACACGTAAATTTAACCCAAATACTTACCACAATTCAACTTCAGCCCCAAAACCTTTTAACATGAAACAGAACACATCCATTTAAACAAAGAAATAAATTAGAATTAATATTGATGACAAGTTTGACTCTGTATAAACATTATATCAAGGTTAACTTAATTTGAATTCCTTCAATTTATAGAAATGACATACCTATATATACTTCATTCAATCTATCTTTCCGCCTTTGGTAAGAGTTGTACGAAAGTTGAGTTCAATCACTTATTTAATCTAGCTATGTTTTAAATTCAGTTCAGACTCTTTAATATAATTATATCTTGCCTTGAAACTTTATGAATTCAAAACAAATTATAAGAAATAAGAACATATATTTGATTCGGTGTTGACATAATTTAAACAGTTGAAACTGTGTGCATCTTGCTTGTGTTGTATAATGTTTCAACTTAACTTAGATTTCAGTTCATCCTTGGAAGTATTTCTCGTTCAGGAACATCGTTGTTAAAGCTCTCTTTGCGAGCACTTTTAAGTCAACCAGTGTCATGGCAGTAAAAAAATCACTGGTTGATGCAAGACTAATTCCTAGAAGTTACATACACCAAAAAAGATTATCGGAGCATAATGAAATATCATTATCTAGCTAAGTTATCCAGGCTCTAGTGAATAATTTTTACCGACTTAGTTCATTCTGCTACGATCATGGTCACGAATTCGTTCACGACAATAGTCATGGTCATCGTTATGAGCTCGAGCATCATCACGCTCTCACCTTTGCTTTCCTCTATCTTGTTCTTCCACTCTTCCTATTTCGTGAATTGTCTCTGTACCGGAATTCGTCTGCATGACCACCATCATATTCCACCTCATTTTTTCTTAAAGAATATTATGATTTTTTAATTGAATATTATTGATTATGTTACAATTTAAATCGATTCAAAAAAATAAAATTTATGTATGTATATATATCTGTAAATATAGATGTATAATTAACCTATAAATTACAATAAATGTATAAATATAATCCTAATGGCCCACTACTTAGATCAAGATGTGTCTTTTTCTTCTGTTATTCTACTTCTACACTTTATAGATCTAATAAAAAAAATTCCTAAAATCTAAATGTGTCTTTTTTAACCATTATGGCTAAATTTTAGAACCACTTTAAACTTGAAATGTTACTTTTGGTTATTGAAGCTTCAACTTTGTTTTTGTTTTTGTTTTTTTATAGTTTGCTTTAAAATTGAAACAAAAAACAACTGCTTGTTAAAATTTTGAAATCAAACAAATTAAATTGATTATAAAATCAAATTGAAATAACAACAAATGAATCGACTTGGATTTAGAATGGATCGAATTTGGATAAAAATTTTAACTGTACAAATACAAAATGGTATTTTGAAAAGATAGATTTTTCTTTTTCTTTTTTTTGTTTTGGTGTGTGTGTGTGTGTGAGAAAGGGTTTTACAAGTCCCATTTGATGAAAAAAAAATTAGAAGTTATAGTTGTATGACTACACAATGTGATGTTTCAGAAAAAAAAAATTATAAAGTAACATTGAAGATATAGAAATTGTTGGAGTTTCAAAACTTGCTATAAGAAACGCTTAGTAGTCGTGTTAGTAATTTAACAAGTCGAAGTACTTTCAAATTAGAAAAATAATACGGTTAAATATTTATATTGTTTGTTGAAAGATTTTAGTACCAACTATTGATCTCTAAGAACTAGGTTCCTAAGGTTTGTCTAATCGATAAACTGAAGAACACGCAAAGTTAACGATTAAATTATGTAGCTCCTAACAACCAACTAAGTGTTGTATGATAGATTTGTGTTAAGCGAATTAATATTAACTATTAAAACAAAGTGCAACTGCGTTGGGTGGATCAAGTTTAACTACTGAATTAAAAGACAGAATATAACAATAGAGAATACAATGATATATCAGCGTTTAGGAAAGCGTGAAGTGAAACAAAGCGACAAGGCCTTACTTCACGCTTTAAGGGAAGCGTGAAGTGGAGCGCTCGCTTTATTGAAGTGAAACACACCTTTAAAAAAATATCAAAAAATAAACAGATAATAATATATATAAGCAAAAGTTCAAGTTAAAAGCTAAAGCTAAAATATAGATATCATAAAAATTTCCAAACCACTAGACAAATAAAATCAAAGTTAACGTTGTTTCAGAACATCTAATTCTTGTTCTTCTAGTGATCTAGTTCAAGATCTACAAGATCTTTTATTTCTATAGTATCATCATGTTCAACTTCATCATCTTCCTCAACTAGTCATGAAGTAGTTACTTCTTTTTCCCTTTTATGTAAACTTGAATTGTTCTCTTTTAAACCATAATGACGCTTCCCAACTCACTTGCCTCAATAGAGACACCTCGAGTAAAATCAGAACAAAAAAAAAACAGAGGAGAAGGCAGAAAACAGGAGAGACGTGTAGAACTCAAAAAAAAAAAATGAGAAGAAAAAAGAAAACAGAAGAAGGTAAAAACAGATGGGTCAAAGCAAAAAATAGAATAAGAGGAAGGAAGAAGAATAATACCTGAAGAAAAAAGAAGTTGCAGCAGCTATAATTCCTCAAGTTGCAACATTTTTCATCTTACGATCTTAGTGTTGAGTTGATGTACTTTCATTTGATTAATATTTTTTTCTAAAAAATAATTAAAGTCAACCTTTAAAAGGTCTTTTGAAAATAAGTATACGCCTCAACTCGTTTCATGCCTCAACACAAGAAGCGATCACCTTATAAAACATGCATCGCCTCACTGTAGCGAGGTGACCTACCCTTGCCTCGCTTCGTCGCTTTAAGCGATGAAGCGAAGCTTTCCCAAACACTTTGATATACCATGGAAAAACTCATTTCTCAAGCGAATAAAAATCACGATCTACGGTGTGTAGAACTTTCAACTGAACTTCACTAATTTCATGAGTACGTTTGAGGTTACAACTCAATAATCTTAGACCTATTTCCAACTGATCCAAATAGTCTACTACTATTAGATTAATACACCCCCCCTCGTTCTCATGAAGTCAAACCCACTTATTAATTAATACACCTTACAAACTCAAAGCCAAACCCACTTTTAGATCTCTCAACTCACTAACTCACACTATTTCAGAATAGACGGGTTAATAACTCAAAATCTATCATATTGCAAACTCAACAAAAAGTAATAACTCTAATCTTTAAGTAACAAAGTCTTATATTCAATAATATAGACTCGAATAGAATCCGTGAACCAGATTTTAGTGTTATTGTGATGAAGTCCTGCAATTTTGCTCCAATAGCGATTGTTCTCAAGATGAACAGTTCATGAATATGAAATAGATGAAACTCCCACTAATCTTCATGCCCTATATATGCTAGAGATATTCCATGCCCCAAAATATTACAGATTAATACTTCTTCTTTAAATAGAGCTTGGCCTGTTGACAAAAAATTAGTGATTTCCTTCCTTTTAAGGAGATTGCAACCTACTTTTTTATAAAAGTATTTTCTTCCATCTTTGCTCTTTATTTCTTTACTTCTTTGGTTGTTTATTTCGGTCATTTTTTTCTTTCCTTCTTTGTTCTTTTATTTTTGCATTTTTTTTGTTTGCTCCAATCTTCGAGATCTGTATAGGTTGTCCACATTACGTCTGTAAGGATCTGGTTCACATTTGTAGGGACCTGGTTCACCTAATAGAGAATACAAAGACAACAAGGCTAATTTTATATCGTTTTTTTTTTTCAAATTCTACGCATAACGAAAATTTTAATCATAAAGGTATTTTTTTTATTAATAAAAAACTTTATTAATTATTTTAAATAATTCTAGCAACACAGATAATTAAATGAAGTAATATTATTAATTTCACAAAAATTATTAGTTGTTGAATCCAAATACTTTATAAAAACATTAAATAAATTTGATTGTATACAATTAATTGCCTAATTAGCTAAAGACATTACATGTTTTAATCCATCCGCATCATGTGATTGTGTACGTATTTTATACTTACGTTAACTAGAGATTATGATTTCATATCGCCTATTCAAGTACCCTTAATAATTTTATAAAGTTTAAAGGGGAGGAAAGCACAATTAATGAAACTAGAAGTCTCTAAACGTAATCCATACAAAAGTATTTTAAACACTTTGTTAAGAGGTTTAGGGTTTAGGGAAAGAATAAGCAAAACCTAGACTCATAGAGCAAAGGCACTGGTCTTCCCTGCACAGTGAAGATGATTACAGGCGGAAGAAGTTTGATTTCTTCACAGCCGGCATTTTCAAATGACGCGAAGAAGCTTCTCATATGCACAGGAAACACCGTTTCTATTTTTAGCACCTCCACTGGGTTACAGGTTCCCGACAAACTCTATAGCTAAAAAATTAGCTGTAAAATTCATTGTCAGTTTTTGATTGTTGCAATGCTTACAGATTGCTGAATTGGAAGGTCATAAGGGATTGGTGACATCGGTGGTGGTAGTACCATCTACTACTCCGGCAGGAAATATATTGTGCTACTGTTGGACTGCATCACATGATGGTACTATTAAGTATTGGGACTTTTCGGTGCCCGAGCTGATGAGAAGTATTGATGTTAAGTTTCCCATTCACTCAATGGTAAATAGCTTCTCACTTTAAGAGTGCCTGTACGTTTAACAAATTAACCCTTTGACACGAACTGCAGTACTATGAATTGGTGGATTGGGAAGTGCTTTGCACGTTCCATGACATAAATTGTATATTCTATGCATTAAAATTATGATTCTTGCTGATTTGGTAGTTATATATTGTATATAGTTACCTCAAGTACCTTGACTTTTCCACATCTACTCCAAGGCCTAGATAAATGAAAAAAAACACCTCTTTTTTTTTTTCCTCCGATAGGATTTGAATCTGGCATCAATAGTATATCAATTCTAAAGTTGAGAATTACAATTTTTTTTTGGACTTTTCAAGAGAATGTTGATTTTACTGCTTACTTCTGTGAGAAAAGTAAAATATTGGGCAAGCACACAAGTATCTGTGTGGGACAAAATTAGGAGTACCTAGCTATGGGTGCCTTTCCTACTTGAGGAAATGATAGTTGCCTAGATACCATGAATGTGGGATTAGATTCATGGAAAAACTCAAGAACTGCATTACAAACAAAGAAAGTGATAGCCTGGCATGAAGAAGCCACTTTCCAACTTCACATTTGCTATTGCTTTATTTTGGTTTCTTATTACTAGTCAGGTCCTTTGGTGTATGCTGTTTGCGGATGATATACGGTTGATTGACGAAATTCGAAGAGGACTTAATGCTACGTTGGAGGTTTAGAGAGAAACTCTTGAGTCTAAAGGGTTTAAATTGAGCAGGTCCAAGAGAGAGTATTTGGAGTGCAAGTTCAGTGAGGTGGAGCAGGAGGAGGACGTGATAGTGAAGTTGGATACTCAAGCTATTTGTAAGAAATATAGTTTCAAGTATCTGGGGTCTATGATCCAAAGTAATGGAGAGATTGATGAGGATGTTTCCCACAGTATTGGTGCGGCATAGATGAAATAGAGGCTTGCATCTGGGGTTTTGTGCGATAAAAAAGTGCCCCTTAAACTGAAAGGTAAGTTTTATAGAGTGACAGTTAGACCAACTATGTTTTATGGGGCAGAGTGTTGGCCAGTTAAAAGTTCTTACATTCAGAAATTGAAGGTGATGGAGATGATGATATTGCGATGGATGTTGGGTTTGCTAGGTGATAGGATCTGGAGTGAGGTTATTAGAGACATGGTGGGGGTGAGTGCAGTGGAAGATAAGATGCGGAAGACGAGTCTGAAGTAGTTTGAACATTTGCTTAGGAGTGATACGAATGCCCTTGTACGGAGGTGTGAA
This sequence comes from Withania somnifera, assembly GCA_039654485.1. Lineage (NCBI taxonomy): Eukaryota > Viridiplantae > Streptophyta > Magnoliopsida > Solanales > Solanaceae > Withania > Withania somnifera. The sequence goes on along the minus strand of JBDJHY010000102.1, from coordinate 21,824,876 downwards.
AGGTTGGCGAGGGATTAGTTCAAGAGACAAAGAGGTAGACCGAAAAAATATTGGAGAGAGTTGATATTACAGGAGTTGAAAAAGTTATAGCTTACCGAGTACATGTCCCTAGATAGAAAGATATGGAGGACGAGTATTAGGGTAGAAGGTTAGTAGGTTTGGGGCTAGTTTTTGTTGGTTGGTAGGGTTGCTTTGTCTGTCGTGCGGACTTAGGAGCCGTAGGGGCTTAGGTGTAGAGTCCGACTTTCAAAATTTTTGGTAGGTTTGTTGCATCATATAGTGTGAGTGTACTACTATTTGTTGATAGTTTTGCATATGTTGTTATCTTATTCTTTTTTTCTTTCCATTATGCCTTGTCAGTATGTTATGTGTTTTTCATGTTGTCCTGTCTTAGCCAAGAGTCTTCCTGAAACAACCTATCTACCCGACATCTAGGTAGCCGTATGGACTGCATATATTCTACCCTCCCTAGACCCCACGGTGTGTGAGAATATACTGGGTATGTTGTTGGTGTTGTATTACTAGTCAGGTCTAGCAATTTTTCTTTCTTAGACTTTGTCTGTGCTAGCATTTAAGCATACTTATCTTATCACATCTCTGGCATCTTTATCAGGTAATTCCCGGTTTATCATCAAAACCCAAAGAGAGTAGCGAAAAGCCTTCTGATATTTTTGCATATGTATCTATTAGAGAGATCAAAGAACAACAAGGAGAGAGTAATGCTCTATGCTGGCAGATAAGGAAATGTAACTTAACCAAGTCTACTTTGGTTGGTGGAGTGACTCTGGCTGAGGTATGCAAAATTATTTGTTATGCTCTCTTTTTCTTTTACATGGAAGAAAAGGTATCCTTTTTTTTTTGCTTTGAGAAAGTTAACTGGTAAGGGAAGAAAAAGTATCTGTTCATTGCTGGAATTTATGCACTAAGATGGTTCCCTA
>JBDJHY010000102.1:21791536-21803260 GCA_039654485.1 Withania somnifera | reverse complement strand
CGAATCTTGACTTAATGGTTTGGTCATCAATCAAAACACGAAGGAACGATTCTCGTGAACCAACCTTGGTCCAACAACTGGTACTCCCCCCGTAAGTACCGAAGGGTACAAACAACGCGTAAGAATGCAATGTAAATGGGTGTTGGAATAGTAAATAAGTGCTCGTACGCACCCTCCCTAGTTCATGACTCAGCCAGGAGTAGACCCACGAAAACTCCCGTATACTTCCCCAACCTCCCCTAGTATACTTCTCCCGCGGCCATGCAACATAACCCAGGCATAGCGACCCAGGTCGGAAGGTCCTTGGAAGGAACCAATCCCACGTACAAAATTCCTGTAAAAAGGCATCCAATGTCGAAAGCCTCAGGGCCAAAGCCAAAAAATAGGGCTCAGCCCGTATAACATATCTCAGTAAAAAGTCAAGTACAGTCATACCGGCAAAATTTCCCGTCCCAAAAGATCCAACTGCTACCCTGTAGGCAAGCCCAAAAATCACAGTGAATATGAGAAAATAACATTAGATAGTGTGGTAAAATAGCTCCATACCACTCATAAGCGCAGTCGTGGAAGATATAAGTATACATGAAAGCAATTTTCAATTATTATCCTGTCAAAATCAAGTTATCATGTAAATGTTCAATGCATGCTTGTAGTACAAATAAAGGTCAGGCTAGTCTAAGATTGCAACCTAAGGCCCCTAGAATAACTCACAGTCCCCAACTCGCAATACAAATAATCAACAACACAAGTAGAGCACAATTAAGCAGCCTACCTAGATCGACTCTAAAGCCACCAACCTAAATCGGAGGATAGATACTAAGCTCTAATCATTAGTTTAATCCCCTCCGCAGCCTCACTAAGGTTTAGAGTCCAAGTAAGAAATATGCATCACAGGTGTTACTCCTCCCTAGCCACACTACAATCCAGAGTCGGCGTGAGACACGCGAGCAGGGCAGTATAGCCCCAGGGTAAGTAGTTAAGCTTCAATTCATCTGAGAGGCCATAGGCCAAAAGAGTAAGCATATCGGGGCCCGAATAACCATTCCAACCCCGTGCTGGAGCTTTACCATATAAATACTATACTAATACCCAATCTGAAGAAAGTAGATCGTAGCCTACCTGAAATCCGGCGATATCCTCAAAAATATGCTTTGAATATCCAAAATCACTTATGAAGTTCGGAATCAAGTGAGGCTAGCAAAAACAAAAATCTACGAGTCAATACGAGTAAAACAATATTCATATTCCTATATAATTAACGGGGTTAAAAATTCCAGCTAAAATCGGATTTCGTAAATCCTAACTGCACAGAAACTAAAAATATTTATACCCAGGCTTAGAGTACAGCTCATACGTTGTACGATACAAGATAGAGCTAAATTTAACTGTAGAATCGAAAGATATAAGCCCTGAAAGTTTATATTCAATATAAAACTTTATAATAAAAGCGAGAACAAGAAATTACCTGGTAATATTAAGCGTAAAAGAATGAAAACACGCATCTACGGATTATAAATTACTCAGACCCCTTTTATTCTTTTTTTTCCCCTTCTTTCTTTCTTTTCTTTTCTTTTCTTTTTCTGTTCTTTCTATCTTTCTCTTTTCTTTTTCCAAATGAAGCAATTACTTCTTTATAATCTTTTTAAACCACCACATACATATAAATAATAAATAATATATAATATAGTATAATGTATAATATTAAAATAAAATATATTCGGATATTGCATAAACTCGTTATAAAATAATTATAACCTTTTAGATATACCAAAATAATATTTATAATAAAATTTACTTTGAAATAATAATATTTTCATTATAATAAGACTCGTTATCTCCGTTTAAAATATTAATATCTTTATGATTCCTTATAAAATAATAAATGTGGGACTATGTTATTTGAGAAACGATGTCATAATTATCGGCAACACCTTAAAAGGACTTAAAAATATATATTTTATTTTTACTAAAACAAAACATAATTATTATATAAAATAAACGCGACCAACTTATTATTCCGTTAAACTGAATAACACGCAACCGAAAGCCCCAAGATTCGAACCAAGAGTCTCCCTAGACTAAGGTCCCGTTTCGGAGCTAACGAAATCGTCATATTTAAATTTAGAACATGTTTCCGAGGAATTACTCTCGGATTACCTACTTTCAAATTTAAAACTCCGAAAAAAAATCGCGGAAATACAAAAATAACCCAGGAGGGTCATTACATCATCCAAAAGGCTTCTTATTACGGTAGCCTTAGTTATGGCAACTCCAGCTCATAAGCAGTAATACGGACGTATTCGGAGTGATCTCAGCCGTCAGTTTTCATTCAAATTATGTTAGAAAAGCTTTTTATTTAAAAAAAATTATTTTACATTTCATTATTACAATCATTTATTTCAATGATTCTATTAAAAAATCTCATATTTATGTTATTGTTATTGTTGATTTGGCTATTTTGAATTCCGAAGTTTTTAATCGATTTTGATTTGGCTATTCCGAAGTTTTATTTTAATAAAAATAAAATAAGTCTACTATTAAAAAGATAGATCATATTATCGATTTCATATTACTGAGGGGTAAAATCTTAGTTAGTCCACTAACAATTAGATCAAGTTCATATGTAGAAATAAATTTGTAGTCACATATTTAGGATTAAACTTCAAATAGGAGGATTAATTATAACTAAGGAGCATTTTTAACTCTTTATTTTTCAATCCAAAATGTCAAAAGAGAAAAAGAAAGAAGGCATATAAAGGATTACCATTCCTGCTGACGCTTTCCGGTAAAGACAACAATGTCGAACGAAACCGCAGAACAGCCACCGTGCAACATCGCCGAGGAGCATAACTCAACCAGCACTGCCGCCGCTTGCGACAGCGTTGACAACAACAGTGACAAGGACACTTCAAATAGTTCGTTAGCTAAGGGAGTTTCGAGTATACTATGTAGTATAATCCGGGAATTTGATGAGAGTGCAGCCGCCACCTCTCGTAGTCAAGATCAGCTCTCTTCTACTCTCGATCGTCTCACTGGAGGTACCATTCCATCACCCTCTTCTAATTCTATTAATTTGTTATTTATTTCTATTTAATTGGACTTAGGGATCCATTTACTGTTTATTAGGCTGAAACATTTCATTTTTGTGTTATTGAATAGTATAAAGTAGGAAGCTTTGCAAACAAAATTGCTCTATTATCGTACATATTACAATGACTCCAAATAATCTTCACTAAGGTGGATCAATTATTGAGCCACAATCCAGCTGCAATATGATATGCAGGATTACCTAAACAGATGTGGTTGTTCAATGAATTGGTCGAGATGAGCTCAGCATCCCTTCACACCATTCTCATGTTAGAGTAAAACACCGGGGGGCGGGGGTAGGGGGTCGTGCCCAGAGGCAATAGTTGTATATGTAATTCCTTCGCACCTTCTAGTTTCATTTGCAGCTCATCATTGTTTCCATGAAAATGAAAACATACACTTTCTTCTTCTTTTTTTAGTTGTTTGTGTTGCTGCATGATATATTTTAGGTTCTCATTGAACCTTAAAGCTTCAAAAAGAAAAGGAAAAAAAAATGCACATTGTTTTTGTAGATATTAACAGAAGTTTAATGACTGTGTTGAGTGCAAAAAAGTCATCTTTATTCCATACATTTAGAAAAGTGAAATAACTTAGTGGACTATATTTCCCCGTGTGCAAAAAAGAGTTTAAGATATCTTGAAAAATTCTCCTTCCTCTCCCTTTGCTATGTACAGTGAGACTTTTGTGTTCTCTATATAAAGTAGACATTTCGACTGTTCTTCTGTATACATGATTATTAGTGCTGACATGGAATTGCAATTGAAAAATGGATATAAAACTGTATTTCCTTAAGTTTCGTTTCTACATGTCAATTGCCCGGTGACATTACAAATAGACTTTTCTCTCCATTTATCTGCATCAACTGCATTAATAATGTGTAGGTCTTTGATGATTGTGCTATTTCATGGGTTGTACCTTATCATTCCAAAAGTAGAAAATTGAGTAGATATCTGAAACAGTTTCCTGGATAACCTCACAGTACTTTTGGCTAAATTTATTTGAATATTTTAAGTCATCTGTTATACGAGGATACTGCACTGCAATTTGGCTTTGCAACGATTCAGAAGTGACAAGATTTAGAGGCTGATAATAAAGTTTTAATGCTCTTAGCTGTTTGTTATTTGATACAGAAAGCAGAGAAGAGCAAGTAGTAACCTAATTCGAATGTTGGAACGCTGGATAAATACTACAAAGTTTTACAGTCTGCTCCTTTTGACTACTTGACCACTCTCCCCTCGCTACCTCCATAGGGATAGTCTATAGGGCTCATAACTACTATTCTTACTACATGATGTTCACTTAGCTGATGCTTAGATTCGGGTGCAAACACATGGTTGCTTGAAACAGTTGATAGATTACCCTTGACAGTGTTTCTTTCACTTTCAGCCACCCCTTTCATTGCTCTGTAGGAACTTTTCTTGAGAGGACTTATTTCGACCAGGTAGTTCATTTTCAGTGTTACTAGTTTTTTGGACAGGTTCAGTTCTATCTACCATTTTTTGCTGATGAATGGTTTGATACCCAAGGAAAATAAAAAAATGAATATAGATCCTCTCTAGAGGAGGGTGATGTCTCTGAGAGCCATAGGATAGAGAAATTTGGAGAAGAGTAAAAGGTAGCAGTGATCAGACAGAGTAGAACTACAGCCACATATATACAATCCCCCAGAAGTTTCATCTATACTAATCTAATTGAATGTGGGTTCACTAAATTTTACATGCTATGTAGATGCAATGAATGAATTGTTCTATATAATATCTAAAATTAAATGGGCTATTAGGAACAGAGATTCAGGTTGTAAATTGTGGTGTTTCAAGTAAAGATGTGATTAATTTTCTCGTTCTTTCATGGTCCTGCTTCTACCTGCAGAGCTTGACAAGCTGCTGGAAGATGCTCCATTGCCTTTTATCATGCAGCATGCTGCCAGAATGTCTAGTGTTAGGAAAAGAATTACATCATTGAACTCACTTTTGAAGTCTATACAGAGGCGTCTTGATAATATCGACCACACATTATCTGCTGGCTTGATACATGGTATTTTTTTTTTCTTGATACATCTTATGAAGTTTTTCATGGAAATTTGGATAGGTTGTATTTAGGTTCTTATGCTTACACGATCTATCTTGGTAAATAGGTCTAAGTACATGAATTTGATATTATGTCCAATCTATTGGAAATAGAAGTTTTGTGGAACATTGGCTCCACAACTTATCTTGGGAATTTAATTTTTCTATGGGATTAGTTGAGTTCTGAAGGAAACTTACACCCACTCAAGCTATGAAAAAAAAGTGTTTCCTAATTTGCACATGATATGTTTGATTGTGCATGAAGTTTAAAATGTTAATTTGACTTATAGATCCACCGGGATTCGAACCGTGTGCTACTAGACTTCGGGGATTTCTTGGTTATAAAAGAAATCACTAAGTGGTTGAAAAGTTAATTTGACAAATTTTTTTTTAGACAAAGTTTAAATTTTGAGTAGTTAACCAAATTAAATACTTGTATGTTGTATAGAATATATTTTTTAGTGGAATGGTGTTAAACATTTTGAAACATTCCAACATGGAAAATATCATATAAATTGGAACATAGGGAGTTGTAAAAAGAAAAAAGTGGTATATCTGCAGGGCCATGAACTTGGTGGATTTCACTACAATGATCTTGGAGTTTATGATAATGATATTTCTTCTTCTTCATTGGCATCTTGTTGCGGCTATGCATGATGTTGCATTATTGATGCGGTCTAGATTGACAATGGTTGAATTTCGGGTGTATATATTGTGGGTATCTTTGGTAGGCATGGACGTATAATTGATGTGGTTTCGGATATTCTAGAAGTGCATTCTATGGATATTAATTGTCCCAGGTGTGGTTTGAGACATCTGTGGTATTTTATATATGTAACTGGTATTGTGATCTATTTTGAGCAGTAGTAGTTGAACTTTTGCTTGTGATGTGGAAATTACACCATCAGTCCCAAAATCTTGTCATAATCCAGTTTATGATGGAAAAACTGATTTATTTTGTGCATATTGTACAAATAGGAAACACATCCCGTTTCTATGTATATCTCTCTTTGTGGATTGTGTAGAACAGCGGCGGGAATATGTCGTGGTTTGCTAAAGATGTTTCAGGGGGTATTAAGAGTAAAGTAGTTTGAATTCGACTAGCTTAGTTACAACATCAATTAGAGGGTCTGCTTTTCCGTTTGCTCATTTTAGCTGAGTTGGCCGGAGATTCTCATCCACTAATACCTTATACTTTTTGCAGAGAAGCCCACAGGGGATGGTGCGCAAGACCAAGAGGAGCATAAGTTTTCATTGAAGAGGTAATGCTGTTACTTGCTGTTTCTGGTGTTCGACGAACATATGATTTTCCCCCTTAGGATTGGCATGAGCGACAATATCTATGAGACAATTAACATAGGAGATTGATTTGTGATCTATTTCCTAGTCTTTGGATGCAAAAAGGTAACTGAGGTTCATCAGGTCATATCTAATTATTCCTTACACGTTTATTGGGATCTAGAACACACAATTCTAGTGCATTAGTTGATTTCTATATGAACCTCTTACATCTTAACAACAGTTCTCCTCCTCAAGAGAACATCAGAAACTATCATGATAAACATGGGCGAGTGTCGATAAGCTAGAAATTCACAGTTTCCCTTATTTTTTAAATTTATGGAAGCAGGAAGAATAGATCCTTCCACTTTGTGAAGAATGTTGGTGGAAAATCTTGACTTCCGATTCTTAGATGCCTATCTTACGAGATGAAGAAAAAGAATAAACACTCCACTCTTATCTACACAGCAATAATTTCTAAGTAAATGCCTTCAATAATTCTGGCTCAGTAGAGAATTTTAACAGTAAAACAAGACAAGGAGGGTCCAAAATAGGAGGCATGTCTTGCATGGTAAGTGATACCCAGCCTAGAAACAGGCTGCAGGTAGTGCTCTCTCACATAAACCTTTCCAGCCTTGTAAAGAATCATTGAGGTTTCCTTACACTCTATCTCTAACCTTTCCCAGTATGCATAATGAATTAATACAATGTACTCGTTCTGTTTTGTGTTTCAATATCTTGGTGCTGCAATTGCTTGCTGAGTAACCAGTTTGCATTATTGAAGTAAGCATTATTATTGGAGACTCAAGATGTGATAAGCTTTGGATACTAAGTTCTCGCAGTATGCTTTCATGATGTCTTAAAAAGTGCATTGGTTTATGTCATTGTCAAACTTCTAAATCAATTAACTTTTAAGTGATTGTTTTGGCTGCAGTTCATGATCAAAATCCAGGGGAAGATTTAAGTTTCCTTTGCAGTGCCTGTGGAATCTCCTTCTGATTACAAGCTTGTGGAACTTATTCAGCCCTGTGGTGTAAAAGGTAGTATGATGCATGAGGTTTCTGAAAAGATGTTCTTTTCACCTGTCAAGAATGCGCATTTTCAGCTTGTGACAGCATGGTCCAAGTTGCCCCAGGGAAGTGAAACATTATAAAATGGAAAATCTTACAGCGACTGGTTAGCAGCTCAATTAGTGTAGGCCTGTAGGTGCATTTTGAAGGGCGTATCTTTGTGAAACTTAATTCTTATATTCTGCTCTGGAACCAATTTTTAATTGTTTTGCATTACATCAGACGTGTTCTTTGTTTTACAACTTGAAAGTGCAGCGTGATTTTCAATTGATAAGAGACCAGTGATTGATTCTAAACACCATAAAAAGATTGCTCGAATATGAACAGCCAATAAAAGAGAATAATCCTTCCTTACGCGCTTAAAATCTCTATTCTAATAAATTAGAATGTGTATCGATCACATAAAAGGACGGGTGTTAGGCATCTGGAAGGCATATTTTCGATTTGTCATAACCAAAGACGATATTGGAATCTAGATAGAAGGGGTGGTGAACTTCAAATTCACAATAATAACCGTATGAGAAATCAATAACACTTACTTGAGTCTTATCTTGATAATTTCTCTTTCTTGTGCAAGAATGTCTTGCTGTTATGAGGTGGTTTAACAACCATTTTAGTTCAACTTAAACCCAAGAAAGTTGAACACACACACACACATAAGTGTCCAACAAGAAACTAAAACTTGACAACTGGCTCAATTTTATACAACACCTAGTTATGGTAAACTAACATCAACAACAATTTACCCCCTAGTCTTCATTACATTCAAAACAAACCATCCAAAAGTCGTAACCAAAACCAACAAATTGACTAATGTATAATCACACATAATCTTAACCAAACTTCCACTATAAATACCTCAATCCTAGTTACTTTATCATCACCATTAAACAAAATCTCAAAATCTTTTCAACACTGAAACTCCAAACAGCACACACATTTAAAAAAAAAAAAAAAAAAGATGGCTAGAAACACATACACTTGCATGCTCCTAGTTGCTATGATCACCTTAGCACTTAGTGGAAAATCTGAAGCTGGTCGTAATCTATTGCAAACCAATAACCCAAGTTTTCCTACTATACCAGGCATGCCAACTATTCCTAATATGCCAAATATACCAAACATGCCATCCATTCCAAGATTCGCAATGCCACCAATGCCGAAAATCCCAACTTCTATTCCATCAATCCCATTTTTCACTCCACCACCTCCTAAGAACTAATTAAGTAGATTTGTCTACTTAATTAGAAAATTCTATTGAAATGGTTTATATTTGCTTCTCATAGCATTCATACAGTTCGTTTGTTTTCATTTGTTGATGATATGGTTTTGCATTTCCATTTATTGTGGCTATATATAAGTGTGTGTTGTACCTTATTTCCAGTTATGTAATTTTTATAATTTCGTGTTTTTCACCTTTATATATGATGATGATACTTTTATCGTTCGACTTTTGATGTCATTTTTCTTTGTATAGTTGAAAAATAAATTATCTAATTTTTTTTAAATCGTTCATAAGAAACACAACCAGTTAGCTCTGCTGGGAGAAGAAACACACTATAATCATTAGCTTACGTACCCTAATATTCTGAATGCTCAATTTACAAAACACAAGGCACATACTTGGCTTTCTCGATATATACAATATGTAAATGCTAAAATTTGCATATCGTGCTATACAAAATTATTTCTTAATGAGATAATTTTTAGTCACATAAATATTTATGACTACAAGATTAATAATTATTTTTTTCCTTTCTAAACTTTATGTCTAGTCAACACACTAAATTAATTAGCACGGAGGAAGTATACATAGAAATGTATAAAGTTAACTTCTTGGATCCACCTCTATAACCATCTCCTAATGCTAAATATAGCAAGTAGGTTGGACAAAGGCTGCACAATTTGTGTTGTAGTTCACACGGATAGAAAGAATAGGTAAAGAATGTGACATGTTAACGCAATAAAGTGGCTGTAGTTTAGTGGTGAGAATTCCACGTTGTGGCCGTGGAGACCTGGGCTCGAATCCCAGCAGCCACAGTATTATTTTTCAATTTTCATTGGTTTTTTGCATAAACCATGTAAATGAAATGGAAGAAAGACATGCATTGAAGACAGAAATACAATTGAACCTATTTTTAATTTAGAAGCTACAATTTGATGGGTTCATGACTGAGGAGCAGAATATTTCTTTCTTAAGAAAAAAAAATTTCATTTAAAATTTATTTTTCTAATTTTTTGAGATGCAAAATCATGAATAATTTTTTGTATAATCAATTTCTTATAGTAATTCTTTTTCAATGAATAGTATACCCAACTTATTGAATCTTTGTATTAAGAAAATAAAATTAAAAATCTGAAATGATGAAATTTGATTAAAAATTTGAATACTAGACCATGAGATATGTTGTTATTGCTATAGAATATTTCACTCGAGCTTGAAATTTGAGAAAGAATAATAATGCACAAACTTTTTTTTTTTTATCAATACCTAATAATATTTTTCACTTTTCTTTTATTGGAGAATAATAGAACTTTTAAGAAATTTTAATTTTGAGCAATTAAAATAATGGAGAAAGTAAAAGAAATAATTATAATATATAAAAAGATATGCAATGGGAAAGGTAAGAAAAACGGTAGTGTTTTTCAATTAAAAAAGAAAGTGTCTGAATTGATAAATTGTTATTTATTTTTTTCAAAAAAATAAAAAATAAAAATAAAGTTATGTCCAATCAACTTTCCATTCTCATACTTTAGAATGATAGACAAAATATTATCTTTTCTATGTAAATTTATTTTTACCTTTCTAGTAATTATATATTTTTTTTAAAAATTACTTAAATAAAATTATACTATAAATTATCATTGGAGCCCCTATAATTTGGGGCGTAAAGCGACTTTTTCGGTGGCTTTAGCCAAGAGCCGGCCCTGCCAGGAGTTGGCTCTTCTAAATGGTTGTTTCGAAGAATTGTCTAGTTAATGGTTATACATACATAAGGTCATGGTCTCTAAAATAAATACGAAAACTTTCTCGACACGATTTTAGAGAAGAACGTAAAAAGATTGTATCAAGTCTTAGCAGACGTTTGTTCATCAACATCTATGTGATCTTGTATGGATTAAATCATGTGTTTTCCAACAACATAGCATTGAAATTAGCTATGACAATCATTTCATTTTCTCATAACTAGGAACCTAGAAAGTGATATTTTCATATAGAGTTGTGAAGGTTGAAAGCCAGAAAAAGATTATTTTATGTTTTAATAACAAAAAGAAAATGCCTATTCCAAAAACGTGAAGACAACATTTGGTAGTTAAATAGTGATCAAGCCCTTCATGCACAATCCATATGGGAAGGAGGTTCTTCCAGCACCTATCGAATCCAATCTACACTACCAGGCTGGTTTCAGCTTCCAACCTCTGAATTATTTGACACCACCTTAGACGTGATAAATGTGCTGCAAACAAACAAAAAAAAATTTCAAGAAAATGTGTCATAGATGGAAACGACGTGATACAAAAGTTGCTAGCAAGAAATGTGCATCATCAAGGATGATGCAAAGTATATAGGGTCTGAAACAGAAAAACAAGTGACAAATCAATTAATATAGAAGGTTAATATTTAACGTTCGCTCCAACACAAATGGCCCCTAAAATTTGCAAAATAATAGTCGTACCTAAGCTGACAGAATGTAAAGAATTGATGCTTGCTAGAGGTAACTAACTACATCTAAGGTTATAGCTCCTTCAAGAAAACCATTCACATTTCACAAGAGTTTATTATCAGAGAGAGGTCCTCATTCAAACCAAGACAGATCGAGCTTTTGTAAAATGCACAATGCCGACTCAGATTTAGTCTTGAGCAGGTATCGGAATTGTTATCGCAACACCCCCCCAACCCCCGACTCAAACCCCCTCTTTTCTAAGAATGGAAAAACAAGGGACGAAACTCAACATAGCCCAGAAGCACATGCACAGATATGCTTTAGAAAGGAATATGCAAACTTCAAAGCATAAGTGGATCCCATCATTTACCCCACTCTCACATAGACAAGTAAATGGAAAAGGAAACAGTTCATGACTGATAAACATCACGAAGGAGTTGTTAGAATATAGATTCTACGCCGCGGAAGCATCACCCTAATTTTTTTCTTACATGTATAATAAATATCATAACCAACACGTATGATATACAAAGTGTGCCTGAAATAAACTCGAGACTT
>JBDJHY010000102.1:21764027-21775999 GCA_039654485.1 Withania somnifera | reverse complement strand
TTGATGGTGCTAGTTAATATCTTTTTGTGTCAAATACGTGTTGGTTAATAAATTAATAACCAGACTGCCTTAAGGTGCAATTTATCCTGATGGGCTTGAAAAAAAAAGTTTAAAACTTTTTCAAGTAATTCTAAATACAATAACAATTATGCCACACTCCCAAGCAAGTTGGGTTCAGGTAGTTTCACTCTTTATGTCACACCATTTAAGCTCATCTCGTCCAAGTACCATACAGAACAGTACTAAAGTGTAGTAATTCTGAACACATCAGTTGAAAACTAAATGCCATGTGAACCTTTATACTGGAGTAACTTTTACATTGCCAGTAGTTTCAATGAATTTTTTTGACTTTGTTAATTCTGTAGAAGGCATACGGAAAGATTCACTGCAAAAGAGCTAACTCATTTTTTGTCCGCTGATGTAATTTTCAGCATCTACTGGATGCAATATCAATGAAATTCTGAGCTTACCTGATCAAAAAAACAAAAAGAAATATTCTAGTAATTCTGTTTGTGGAGAAATAATTATCAAGGCTATCTGATTTTCTTGTTTACTGCTTCTACTTATACTGTTCATGTGGTGTAGGGTTATCTTGCACAAGTGCTTGCTTTTGACTACCAGCTTTCTGTAATTGCGATTGATGCTTGTTCACATCATGGTAAGATTACTGATGCACGTGCAGAGCGAATCAGGAAACACTATGCAGCTAAGATGCGTAAAAATTGGTAGGTAGTCTCAGAACGCGTACTTGCAAAATTATTATGTAGTGAAGTACATACTCCTTATGCTAATGAAATCTTTGTATGAACTAGGTTAAAGTTAACCTTTATAACACTGAAAAAGGTGGTCTGAAAATCTTGGCTGTAATTTGAAAGTTGAGGACTATATCTGACTTGTTTGGTTTAGAGGAAATGAAACTAAACTGAATATAAGTTAAGATTCTTGCATTGCATTGAGGGAGATAAACTTTTTAACTGCTGCAACTTTAGTTATTGGTCGAACTTTGGACAATAAATAACAGTGGTGATTTGTTATCTCCAGCACCTCATTATTTACCTTATTTTCAGACATTCAAAAATACATAGGTTAAGTATAATATTACTGTCTTAGCTTTTCTAAAGCAATTAATGAACAGTAGCAGATGAAATACTTATTGTTAACTACACTGGTTGGGGTGTTCAGAAAAGCTGATGTATTGCCGAAATTAGGCAGTATTCATTGTCCAGTTGACCAAAATATGCCTCTGATTCAGAATGCTTATCCGTAATGCATTTTCCTTTTTCCAGCTCCGAACACAGAGAGTTTAATGTGCCAAAGACACTTACATGCCGAGTGCTGTCTTCTGCCACACTGAAGGCCTTGAGTAACTCCCCAGTAGAGAATTCACTCCCTCAGCCAGCTCAACTTGCTGAGGATATACTACCTTCTCTGTCATATAGTGATTCTACTTTGGTTATTGCTGGACTTCATGCCTGTGGAGACCTCTCAGTGACAATGTTGAGGTGTGTACCATATTGTATAATTGTGTTGAGATGTGTACCATATTGTATAATTGTGTTCCTTTCTAAGTCTCATGGGGTGGTAGTGGTACTGAATAACTAAAGCCTTCTAGGACCACCATGAATGTTCATGAGCTACTCCATTTGTCTGACTGGTTAGTGGAGTTTGACTTGCGTTCTTTATTGCAAAGAACACTGTGTCCAGAAAGACGGATATCCCATGTCTATTCTCCTTTGTCATTCTAAGACCCTAAAATCTCATTTGGAATAAGTGTGGGAGTTTTATGTTTCTATCATATTAGGTATTATATTTTGAGAAGCTTTATGTGAAAAATTCAATAAATGCCTTATCCTTATCTTAGTTGCTTTACGGAATCATTTTAGGTTATGATTGTCCCTCCCAATTTGATACTTGTGTGATGTGTAGTTGACTCAATATTTCTTATAATTAAGGACATTCTTGGAATGTGACAAAGCTAAGGCGGTGATTAGCGTTGGGTGCTGTTATAACTTGCTTTCTGAGGAAGCCATTGGCATAGCAGATTCTTCTTGTGGTTTTCCTGTAAGTCTAGGTGTTAAATCTGCTGGAGTAGTGCTTGACAAAAGTGCTCGCGATCTAGCTTGTCAGGTAGATGAGTATTATACTATTCTTTGGTGACTCTTTCTGGTAGAACTTGCTTGGATTAACAGTTCAAATTCATTGCATCTTGAAAGCTGTGTACCTTCAGTCTAATTGTATTCTGACCTTGAGTTGCTTTATCAGAGTGCTGATAGATGGAGAGGCTTGGGTGAGCACGCAGGGCTTCATAACTTTGAGTTGCATGCATTCCGTGCTGCCTTCCAGATGGTACATGCTGTTTATTTTAGTCTACTATTTTAATTGGTTTTGTTGACCTTATCTATAAGTCCTTCCATTGAAACATTTTGCCAATAGCAGCGGTGGCTTTAGTGTCCACCTAGTCTTTGCACTAGCCCACTAACCTGCAGTTATTGTGAAGGTTCTCTTCAGAAGTTATCCAAACATATTGTTAGAAAGCCCTACAATAGGGCGTAAAGGGAAATCCTTACGACGCCAACAGAATCAGAGGATCCTGGAATCTAATTTGCATAATAGGGGCCCTTCAGTATCTGGTGAGTACTTGTAATGGATACCAATGATGAACTTCTTTGGGATTCAAGGTAAAACCATATAAGGTGTATCTAGTAATAATTTCAGAGTAATTTATTCATGAGAATCAATGTCAAGAATATATGCCTAAGATGTGTCATATATCCTTGACCATCACTATATTTTGTACATTTCATCAAATGATACTGTGTAGATAGGTTATTGTCATGCCCAAAACTGGAAAAATGCAACAAACACCTAATGCATTAAACTTCAATTGAGCAAACTGAACCTAATATGGCTTACTGAATTACATCCATGCATGAATAAGAAACATAAACTACTTGATGATGTTTGAAATAACATAAATGTGATATATACACCCAAGTGTCATAGCTTAAATGTGAAGGCTATCTTTTAAGAAAATAAGCTCTTAGGCGCTTTCTATGCAGGTGAACCACGGGAGAATGTGGCGTTTCTTCATGAGTACTCTTCTATTCAGAGTTCTAAAAGCAGTAAGTCTAGAGCTCTGGACAGATACTCACTATTTGTAAAATTTTGTGAGTCCGGATTAGATTGCCTACATCTCCCTCATTTGGAGGATACAACTTACAGTGCAGTCTGGAGTGAGTGTGAATCATATGCTGTAAGTAGATCTTTGATGATACTAGTATTTATAGTGTTATAAAAAATCTCTTGGGAGCATTATTATTTGTCTTCTGTATTTTAAAACTGTTTGTGGTAAATCTAAGGCAAATGCAATTTCAGAAACTGTCAAACTCCCCTCTCATTTTCATGTCTATGACTTGAAGTGCTTCTATGCCCTATTCATGTCATTTGGATGTTTTGTTTTTCCTTTTTGATTTGTTGATGAGCTTCTCTTGTCATTTCAATGCAATTTGCTCGGTTTTATGCACAAATGATCGATAAGCTTTATTTTGCTTCTACGAATAATATGATCCTTTGCTTATTCTTGATGATGGTTTGATTTTCGATTGGCCAAGATTTGATACACAATTTAATGAAGAGGTGTTCAATTTGCTTAATTTGAAAGTCATTGTTGTGCCCAAACGATATTGCCTCTTGAAGATCATAATTGGATGATTTAAGTGATCAAGATATTTCTTTTCAGCATCAATTAGATTGATGTGGTTCTAGATTCAAAAATATTTTAATTAAGTTGAAGGTCCAGGATATTGTGTCTTCGTTTATTAGTTGATGTAGTAGCTTTCTCTTAGGAATGGATGTTTGTTGGTTGTTCAAAAATATGGCATCAGTGTTATAGCAGCTTCTTGGGAGCTGTTCTTGCCAGTGCCAACTGGCTCACAAAGTTACATAAAATCAGGTACCTATGATCTATTCCAGTGTCCAGAAAGCTGGTTAGCTGATATGTGTGTGGTCCTTGGCGGTTTTGTTCTCAAAATAGTATAGAGATGTCTGTTTTTTCTGATATTCTTTTTGGGGCCTGCTAAATAACAAAAAAGATTCGTTCTAAAATAACAGGATTTTTTTCCTTCTCTGATAAAGTAATCCACTTTCTGCAGGAGTTAATAGGGCCTTATTGGTCTCTTCGTGCTGCCCTGGGACCCGTTCTGGAAACTCTTATACTGCTTGACCGATTATTGCTCATCCAGGAGTATGGCAATGATCTGGAAGCAAGCCTTTTACCAATTTTTAATCCTGTATTATCTCCGAGGAATATGGCTATCATAGCTAAGAAAATTACAAAGTAGAATTTATTCCCAAGTCCACCAAAATGTAATTCGTAGCTATGATTTGTTCTTAGGTACTATTTACATGGACCTCTTTGTGGTGAAACGGTGTTATATTTATCTTCTTTTCTTTGTGAATGGAAGTTAGAGAAGACTCGGTTTGTTTGCAAGGTGTTGGCCGAAGATTCTCTTTATACTAACAAGTGGTCCACTGCTGTCTTTTCTCTTTTTTGAGAAGACCAAGACTGAGAATTGGTGTGATGGTTATTACTTGAACTGTTTTGCTTAAGATGTGGATTTGTTTATTATCAAGAAGTTACCTTCTATAATCTTTTATCTAGCAAACCTATACCTTAGATGTTTATTGGTTTCAAATTATGACTTCTTAGTATCTTATGGACCTTTATTCACTTGGGGTATAATGTCATGAGAAACTGTCCTTGTTTTAACAAGTTGAGTACTATAATAGTATTAGCTAGATGGTTGTGTCTATTTTCCTGTGAAGTATTCAAGGAGAATAGACAAATGATACGCGATGACATGAACTTTAGGCCACTTACACATTGATTACATTTTATATCTTTATGTTATTCTTGTTTCCTTAATGTAATGTTTAAGTTTCTCGCAGATGACTTATTCTTACCATAGTAATTAAGTGTCAGGATAGTGTACCCGCCTTTTCAATCTTCTCTTTTTTTTTCTCTGTTTTTTTCATGTGCTGTATACATATTTATGTTGTCAATCTTGTGTAAAGGCTGGAATAGAAGCTTAGTTCTTAAGTATTACTTACGAGAAATTCGGGATAAGATTACTTTGATCAAGTGCAACAAACTATGAAGTGCATTATTTATCATGATTGCCGTTGCTAAATAGAATATAGTGCAGGCTTACTTGCTGGAGAAAATGACTTGCAAATCTTTAAAGAGTAATTTCTGTGGATAATGGGGAGTATATGAAGACTGGAGTGTACATATTTGCAAAAGTAAGAAAGTATCATTGCAATGCAAATTCCCTTTATACTTTTTTAAATCTTTCGGTTAGGAGGAATTTTGCTCCTTTGTATACCCTTGTGTATGTGTAAAAACAACATAACCAGTGTAATTCGATAAGTAGGATCTAGAGAGGAGAGGATAGGATAGGATATATGCGGATACCAAAAAAGTATTTGATGCAGGATTGTAAGAATCTAAATGTTTGTAAAAGTGGTTATTTTAAAATGAGTTGGATACACCAATTGTTTTGTTTTTAATCTTTGGTTAGTACTCTGCCAAATCGATGCTGTACACAAAGTCTTGTGCACTTGCGTATGTGTAATTATGCTGGAATGATGGAGACAGGCCTACTTGTATTTATCTGTAAATTTAATAGTTCTTCCAATTTTCTAATATTATTAGGAAATCGAACCTCAACCTAGGTTGGTTAGAATATTTTGTATATATTCCCCCTGAGTTTTATATTGTTAATGATTTTGCATTAAATAAAAATGACACTATTTAATATTATCCACTTCCCCCGCACTGTTTTTCAAGGTCATTAAGAATATTCTTAAATTAAGTTTGTAGCTTTCTTCTTTTCAACTATAATCATTTTGTTCACGCACCTAATAACCTGTCTTTCAAACTAAATCTCTTGTGATTCATCACCCATGAGAGATTAACCATATTTCTCCTACATCATCTGTAATTTTTATATTTCATGGCCATCAAGTTATGAATAAAGATAGTCGATTGATTCTTATATAGTCTAATATTATTCAGCTAAACTGTTTTTTGTTTATCAGCATCTAGTAAAAGACTTTGTTCACGCACGACCTGACAATTTGATGAATCATTTCGAGTTCAATTCTATTACATCTTTGTCGTTTAGCACAGTTGTTAGATATTATTAGTAAGAAATGACATTGAAATTCCCACTGGGAAAGATGGTTACTATTTAAAACAAGATTACTGAATTAGTTACTATCAAATGAAAAGGAAAGTATTCAAGGAATTTGGTATAAGATACAAAAACTTGCATTTCCAAACTTTAAAACAACTTATTGTCATAAATTGAACTCTTATGTAGCTGGATGAAAATGGCTTTAAATCTTATCAGGTATTTGTAA
Source organism: Withania somnifera (assembly GCA_039654485.1). Lineage (NCBI taxonomy): Eukaryota > Viridiplantae > Streptophyta > Magnoliopsida > Solanales > Solanaceae > Withania > Withania somnifera. Next base: position 21,769,576 of record JBDJHY010000102.1, on the reverse strand, counting down.
TTCAATGAAGTTTATCTAGAAAGTGAAATCCTTCTAGATTTTTTTTTTTTTTTTTTTTTTAGTTACAAAAAAGATAGTAACTCTATTGAATCACCATTTGAAGCTCCTTGTTCCTATGATGATCTCCTAGGTAATTCGCAGCAATGAGTTTTATTGTCTAACTATAAAATTTATTTATTTATTTTTCTTTTAAAAAGGGTCCTTACCGTTGGGAGCTAGGTTAGGCAGTTTTGAGTCATCTGATAATAAATTAAAAGTTTTATTATGACTCTAATCCAATTTGTTTCGAGGCTTTGAGTGTTTCATAAGCAACTCTTTTTTACGAAAGGAACATTAATCTTTTTGACTATTCCTAGAAAATTCAAGACGAGGACATATGCAACACTATTCTAAATAGAACTTTCTACCAAATCTAACTAATGGAACTAATTTTTACCAGAAAAATTGGTAATTTATGAACACCTAGTTATTATGATTGATAATTATATAGTGAATTTTAATTTCCTAGGTTGTCCTATAGATTAGTTGGGTATACATACTAAATTTAATGTTTTATGAATGAAGATTGACGAGATCCGAGAGGCTTAAGAGAATTCAAAGTATTTTTCATAATTATTAGCTTGACCAAAATATACCATTATTTTCTCTTCGTCTTTGGGACTCGCTTTTCACTGAGAAGAACTAAAAGTAATTTCCTATAATATATCTATCATAAGCTTTGTTTAAAATAATAAAGTGAGTTGATTCAATAATGGCTCGTGTTTTACAATCATAAAGTAAGAATTTAATTGCCTGGCTGCTGTAGTAATATGGCAACGTTTTCTGATTTAAACTCATCTAAAATTTGGGTGTTTGGATGTTCAATCATTTTCAATATCTAATCTTCTCCTTCTTATATTTTCGTTTTATTTCTGGTTAGATATATTTGCTTTTGTTAAGCTTTAGAGAGTGGCTATTATTGCACACACTCACTCCACTCTGTTTTTAGCCAAAGGGACCCCTTTTAAAGTGTGGCCAATAATTCCATACATTTATTTTTATTTTTTTTTCTTGCCTTTCAGGATGAATCAATCAAAAATTGGCTCATCAAGCTAAGTATGTTTAAATGATAACAATTTTGACTAGATTCCTTTGTGGATGAAAGAGTTTTTATTTCGCAAGCGTTATGTCCCTAAAATCCTTTTCTTAAACAAACCATTCAATACAGCTGAAAAATCATAATTAGTTTACAACAATTAGACCAGAAAATAGTTGAAAATACCTTCCCGCACGAGCAAAGGAAGAGTGTGGATAGTATTTAAAGTTTGGTAATGTACCACACAATATGGAATATGAGTAGCTCCTTTTTGACTCTTTTAGTGAAACTCTTGTGATCCCAAACAATTAATGATTAATGTCCTCTTGAAAAAGATGGTCAAAATTGTGTACAAATTTAGAATAGCCAATGGCAAGGGGACTTACTAAATGGTGCACCAAAATTGGGATGGAATCATGTGGACTTTCAAAGTGAAATGGGCTCCAAGTCCAAAACGTCATGCTTTCAAGGACGACGTCATTAAACAGTGAGTGAGTGGGCCTTTTGATTCGATGCCGCCTTGGCTTTAATAATCTCAATATCCACAGGCTGGCTAACTTCTCTCTCTTTCCTACTTTTAGCTTTTCTATTCAGCTTATTCCTAATCTACCTTGGAAAGAATTAGAAAATATATAAAATATAAAAGTAAGGTACACACAATAACATATTGAGTAAATTCCTATAAAGTAGGATTCGGAAAGAATATACAGTACACAGTTCATAAACAGGCTATTTCTGATAGACCATCGACTCACGATAAAACCATAATCTAATAAAACAATATACTATCAGAATGACAACAAATAACAAAAACAACGCTACCACAAAATAGGACAACAACTAATTCTTACTAACAAACGTCAATATAACTCCAAAGATAAGACACTATAAGAATAGCATGCACTGCACTACTACTAGCATAAAAAATAAAACAAAAACACACTTCCCCACTAGAAAAAATTCACTACTACCTACTAACATATCACCCTAATTCGCGTCGACCATATTTTCGTATCTAGAGTTACGTCCTCGATAAGCTGTAACTGCTCCATGTCATGTCTAATCACCTCCCTCTAATATGTCTTCGGTCTACTTCTACCTCACGGTCTACTTCTACCTCACTTGAAACCACCAGACGTCAACCTCTCACACCTGCGTACTGGAGCATATGAGCCCCTCCTCATCACATGTCCGAACCATCTCAATTTTGCTTTCCACATCTTATTTTCCACCGAATGCACCTCCACCTTATCACAAATAACTTCATTCCTAATCCGATTACTTCTAGTAACTCCACACATCCATCACAATAATCAAAATAAGCAAATTAAACTACAGAAATCTTAAAGGACAAGAATCTACCGAGGCTAACAATAATGATACTGATATATAAGGAGAAATGTATACAGCACATCAATCATATATTGTAATAAAGTGAAACAACTCATAACTATCGATTAATCTTCTATTCTGATCCTTCATCTTTTCCTATACAATCTATTAAAAAGAGAAAAACTTTCTACAGAGTTTTTTACATACTCAAAACTTAAAGATAAGTTTTTAAAATCTATCTCACCATAACCGAATCAAAATTCTATAAGATTAATTTTCTTAACATAAGCTGATTTATTTACCTAATGTTAATTACTCAGCATTAGCAACTGATATTATAAAACCCTACTTGCATTGTATAGTTTTATAAAAGTGACTTACATATATAACAATGGTCCAAAAATTCAAATATGGTGATTCAAAAGAGAAAAGAATATATTAATGATTCAACAAGTTATATATATGCAAGAAAAACTTATTTTACCTTCCTTTCCTAGTATAATTTTTTAAAAAAGAATTTAAAATTAAATATTTATTAAAAATAATTTATTTACCATTTTAAAATAAGGTAAAATTGTGTACGAACCAGTCTCTCTAAATCATACTTGTTGCATTACGATGATTATATTTGGATTATAATTACCTATTGGATAGAGTCAAATTAAAATTCTCAACAGGTAGGCCATGACTCAGTTATCAAAGGCCACGTCAGCAAGTAGCAACTATTGGAGAGCCACGTCATCATTGTTACGTGGGCAAAAGAATCCTCTTCGAAATTCAAACCACAAAGAAATGAAAACCCCTCATTTTATATTACACGGAATTATTGGTTGACTTAACCAACTTGATTTTATTTTTTAGTTTAGTTTAATTTATAAATAAATTATTTAACAAAAGAATGTATTTTCCTACTAATTACCTACTCAAGAGAAATAATAATAATAATAGATTCCTACATGTGTTCTATTTTATACATTACATATTCTTTTCCTTTTATTATATTCTAAAAAAAATGACAAAGCATATTTTTGTTATATTTAGGTACATTGATTAGTTTCTCTCCTCAAACTCAAAAGTGCGTTGTTGGATGCTTTCTACGCTCTCGTTTAACTTTAAAATTCTCAATTTATTTTTAATTATAATACACTTTTATATATTAGCTAGCGATCCAAATACTATGATATGTTTATTTTAAATCATAGTTAGATGCTACATATGTCAAAGTCTTTGTTTCGTTATAAATTTTGATATCTAGTCAATATTTATCTTCATATAAAAAAAAAATTATTAAATATTTGTATGTATAAATTATATACGTTAACTTTAAATTTCTCATTTTAATTTATTCTTAGAACTCAATATAAAGAAATTTATTTTCTTAATTAAATTGTGTATCCAATCAAATATTATATTGCCATATAAAATAGTAATAAAATGAGAGAGATGGACTCTTACCTAGTTCTTATATATAGATGAACTAGAGGACCATTTGGTGTTGTTATAGGAAAATCTCTCATCATATCCTTATTATATATCTACTAGTTCCACCTTTTCAACATAGACTTTATAATTCTCCTCTTTCCCTTTTCTTCTTAAAATGAGTAGCAACAACAGTTTGAGCATGGTGGAATCAAAATTACCACCAGGATTCAGATTCCATCCAACAGATGAAGAACTTATATGGGATTACTTATTGAAGAAAGTTGATCAATCCACAGATCAACAACAGTACCCTCTTCTCGTCGAAGTTGACCTTAACAAATCCGAACCTTGGGAAATTCCTGGTACATACGTCTCTATTTTGTTTTTAAAGAATCTCCTATTTTTGTTAGTGAAATAACAAGGGATTAATTATTACATCATCCACACCTTAAACTATTAAGGATGTTGAAAATAATAAATCCTAAGGTGTATGTTGACTAGGAGTTCTTTATTTTTCACCAATTGGGGTGGAGATTTTATTATTATTATTATTATTATTATTATTATCATTTAAAAAAAAAATCTGTATGATTTTTGGTTTATGCCTTATAATTGAGCTATGTGGATGAAGTGATAGCTACTGGATTGGTCTAAAGTCATGCATAAAGTTTTGATTTTTTTTTTTGTTTTTGTTGCTATTTTCGTGGATAAGAATATCATACTGCTTATAACTGAGATTAGTCTTAGTTGGTAAAAATTAAATTGTATTGTCTCCTTAATTATTAGCATTAACATTTATAGAGTATTATATGAAGTTGAATTCGTACAAACAATTTTAATTTCCTTTGTGATGCTTTGTTTGTTTGTTCACATTGCGTATATTGAACGCTCTCAAAGTGCTATTAGCTTGACTTTTCTGTCTTATAACCCGAAGTCTTTAAATTGTCCATATAAGTAACCACAAGACATTTATTAGAATGTTCCTGCTTGATTGCTGCAAAAGAAGGTCTCCTTTTGATGTTAGAACCAATAAAATTGTTTTTTTACTGGTATCAATATATAGAATGACTTCTTTTTTCTTGTTTTTGTTCTGTTTTAATTTATAATTTTGCCAATGTATTAGACGATGTAATTTTTCTTTTTAACAGTATAATTTCTATATTCTGGTTATACCTAAGTTATTCATACAGAACAATATTTTTTGGATATATATATATATATATTAATACGTGAATGATTTATTGGGATATATACCAATTTTTAAGATTTCTCATTCCATCAACTTTTGAATAAATTGACAGTATAGGCCTATTGTCTTCAACCAAAAGATGGTGAAAGCGATAGAGATTAATTCTAATGATCAATTAAAATCATACACATAATTAAGTAACCATCTATCTATCTGGTGGTGGTTTGTGTCAACCACACATTTATACTCCAATTTAGAGAAAATTAAGCACAACGTAACTAATTCTGGTCATAACTTTACCCTCTGTAATTCTAAAGCTATCTTGTACATCTTTTACCTACGCCATTTGCAAAACTATAGGGCCCTCCAATAATCAATTTTTCTCCATCTTGTGATAGAGTTAATAACCCATGCATAAAAGTTACGTTCATGGACAAAATGGGTGAGTCATGGTGCTGCTACAATAATGACCATTTTTTTCAAAACCAAACAGGTCCACCTCCCTTTTATCATCATCATCTTCTCTTCTCC
>JBDJHY010000102.1:21742314-21752658 GCA_039654485.1 Withania somnifera | reverse complement strand
AGTTTCCAATTGAGAGAACTGTCCATTCATATATATATATATATATATATATATATATGTAAATTTTATTTGAGAAATTGTGAAATAAGCAAGAAGTTGTGGTTATGCAATATACAAAGTATTTGCCTGTACATAATAATGACAGTTCATATATAGTTATGGCCCATGATAATGAACTTTTGGCTTAATTATCTAAATTATCCTTTTCTTTTGGCCAGCTTATATATTTGATCAATCTAATCGCTACAAATGCGGTTAAGTTCTACTGGAATTTTCTTTTTTATATTCAACTGTAACATCATTGGAAGTTTCTTCTATCATTTTAAGAATATGGTATGAGTTATGACAAATATGTGAACTATTTTATCTTTAAAAAATGTATTAGTAGTTGACCAACTTACAACTACTACTTTATGCAAAAGGTTAAGTAACTTAATTGAGTCATTTCACTTTATAGGGATTATTTATCTTTTGACTAGATACGAATTATATAGTTAGCGCTCTCTATATAAATTGATATCTTTTACAGCAATAAAGATCAAGTTTTCTTTAGAATCAATTTCATATTAATAATATATTATATTATATATTTTCTATAATAGTTTTTCATTATAGCAGTCTAAAAATATCTAAAACAGATAACGATATTATAAAGATGTTTGATTGTGTATGAAATAAGTAATAGGAAAGAAAATAATAGAGCAGTATGTTCTAATTTGGTTAATAAGTTTGCTTACTTGAACTATATATATATATATATATATATATAAAAGTTTGCTTCAGCTTGAACAATAAATACATAATATATAATATTAGTAAACGATGTCAAATTTTGTGAGACATATCTAGCACAATTATTGTGATACAATATGTTAGTAATCAGTGCTAAAATGATTAGAAAAATATCTCATGATTCTTTCATAATCTATGTTTAATCAGAATAAATTCCACTTTTAATTTTTTTTAGATGACAACACGACCTAATTACCTAATCCCTTGTCATTGTGCACGTCACATTATTTCAGAAAAACAAACATTTTTATCTCATAAATCATCATTTATTTGGTAATGGATACCATTAAAATTCATTCACTATTCATATATATGAAATTTTTTCTCTTTGTAAGTTATACACATTGATAGTTTACTATTTTTTTTTAACTTTATAATTAATTATAATATGACCGGTTATTGTATAATAGATTAGTATTCTTTTTCTTGAGTTATCATGATCAAAAAGTGGTATGAAGATCGCTAGATGGTGTTGTAAAACTGAAATTATTTATGTATATAAGGCTTGAACTTGTCGTTTTTTCAGGAGGATTGGGTATTATGTCGAGTATTCCACAAAAACAAAGAATTACTTGGTGCCAAACAAGGAAGTGGTAGCAACAACATGTATCACGATAACGATACAATAAGTTCTTCCTCTCTACCACCATTAATGGATCCTTACATCACTTATGACCAAATACAACCTAACAACAATATTAACATGAATGAGTTATGCTATGAGCAAGTGCCCTGCTTCTCCATTGTCACCTCTAACCAAACTTCCATTTCCCACAGCCACCACCTCCCCTCCACCGCCACCGGATCTACCCCTATCGCTGCCGCATTCGGTGGTTTTCCAGCTGATGTTGGGAATTACCTAAACGCCACTGCAACATCCTCTACGTGTGATAACAAAGTAATTAAAGTTGTTTTGAGTCATTTGAGTACCAAGAATACTATGGAAGACAGCAGTAATTTTAATAATAGTCATGGCCAAAATACTGTGAACGTAAAAGTAGGAAATTCACCTAGCTTTGGTGAAGGAAGTTCTGAAACTAGCTTTTTATCTGAGGTGGGCTATCCTACAATGTGGAACCATTATTGATTTTTGATGAAAATATTGTACTCAATTTTAGATGTGGGATAATGGAAGTCTTTTTAAGGTGTTAGTGTTATATTGTAACCTTGGATATATTAGAATTACCAATACATATATTATATGAATATGTGTGCATGTTCCAATAATAACATTTTCCATAGTGATTAATGTATATAATTGTTTCCTAGATAGGAGGAATTCTCAAATAGATGAATTATATAAATTATCGTTTTATGATTGCATCTCTTCCTCCATCCTTCCTGTTCTTAGTGGCGTACCTACAAAGTTTCGTAATTAAGCAATGACAACATTTGAATGAATGAAAAATGAAAAAATTACTATAATGACAAGCGTTATCAATATTGTTATTTTATATTTATCCCCTATATTTCATTTTACTTATTATACATATCTAGTCAAAGAATTAGACGAAATAGTACACCTGCCCCTGTTTATTCGTTTCCAAATTGAACAACTTTTGATACAATAATTTCTTCTGAACTATAGTATATGTAAATTCTAACGTATAGTGGCAAAAAAGCACTCTATAAGGTTTAATCAAAATTTATGACTCCCTCACTAGCAAAAAAAATAAAAATAAATGTAACTTTCTGAATTTGGGAAGAGGGTGGGGGGTAATTGTACTTTCTCAGAACTTTGGGGATCCCCCTAAACAATATTCTGTTAGTTTTCATGCATTGAATTATTTCATTTGTGCTTCATGCATTGTATCATAATTATATCATATATCTGCATGCGTACTTCTAGGATATGAATTGAAAGGTCTGCTTTATACACCAAAAATAGCCCCTTTATAAAGTCCAAAAATGATTCCATTTTGGAATTGCGTGTGGAATTAAGTGGAAACATCATATTTGGCAAGGAAAATAGAATGAGACAAAAGATTAAGCCTAACTTGATAGCACATTCGTTGTATCATATCAGGTATTATCTTTTTGAAATAAAGCCTGCAAGTTAATAGTAAATCGGTTAGTAGACAAACCAAGCCACTAAGTTAAACCCCATGTCAGCAATCAGTCCTTCCCTCCCTCCCTCCCTCCCCCCATGCATCTTCATATTTGTCACAACGAATCATTGATTCAGATACCGATCAACTCCATTATTATGATAAAACACTTCAAAAATAATATTTACCGTGATGTAATATTTTTAATTGTGAATTAAGCTTGAATGTTTGTAACAAGAAAAAAAAAATTTGGTGCATTAAAAGAATGTTACATCTTATATATAACTTCCTTTTAAAAAAAAATTCGACCATCAATTTAACACCACCTCGTATGAATATTAAGAAAATAATTACCTTTATTTAATAAGAGAGTAGTTATATAATCTTTGAAAATAGTAGAAACCAAGTAAATATCTTGAAGGGTTGACTTTCTCCTCATAATATTTCTCTTGGACTGTTTAATCAAGAACAATGAGGTTCACATGATATGACCAATTATGAAAAAAACTCTTACTGCCCGGTCTTTCTTTAGTAGAATGCTTTTAATTAAATTAAAATTAAAAAAATTTATATACAGCCATACAAGTCAATTCTATTGTTTAACACATAATTAAGAGTTTAATCATGTGACACATGGAGCAATAAACTTAATTAATTAAGCACTTGCAAACTATTCTTTATGAAAGTTAATTAAAATTAAGTATCCCACCAATAGTTTTAGAAATGAAAATTTATTAGCGGCTTCCTAATTAAAATACAGGTACTGTATATTTAATTAATCAAAACAAAGTGCCAAATGCTAGAGAACAAGAAGATGGATTAAGGGTAGTCAATATTGTTAATTTCACAAATTTTATGATTAATTAATCTAACTATCACTTTCGTTCTCATAGCTAATTAATTACAGGTAAGAAGAGAATCAAGAAAATGAAACACTCAAATCCTTCTTAGCTCACCCCCAAGATTTGCTGACTAATTAATGAATTCCCTGTTGCCTCCAGTTCTCACACGTCAACTACTAATTACACATATAGCAAGTGATTAATTAAGGGGAAAAAACATTTAATTAACTGACAATTATTGGAGATATATTGCCGTTTATATATTCATTGGTATTGTGTAAATATCGAATATGCATAACTAGTTTTTTCTCTCTTTTAACATTCTTTTTTAAGGGGCTAGCTAGCTGCTAAACAAAATTGATGATCTACAGTCGAATTTTAGCTAATTTCATAAAATCCAAATAATAGCAACACAAAAAAAGAAAATACGGAAAGGAGTAAGAACTAGAATTCAAGATGTAGGTAAATGTAAAACCTGCTCTCTACATTTCAATTTATTTATCTTAGAATAGTCAATTTGATAGTTTCTTTAATCATAATCTTTTTAAATTGCTAACAAAAATTTTATATTTGAATTCATATCAAAACATTAGCTAATTTAATACTGGTTGTCTTGCCCTTTAGCCGCCCCCTTGTACTACATTTTAATAGTATAAAATTGAAGATACAAAGTCAGAGCGGTTCTTTCGCTTTCACTTGCACACGAGCTTCAACATATGGAATAGTTTTCATTTATTTTAGTCATACATGGATTTATCTAACCAATCAATTGTAACATAATATTATATTAAAGAATAATACAATCAATTGTTATTTTAGTAAATAAAAACAATCTACTCCAGTATGGGATTAATTATATGGAGCCAAAAGTCCAAACTGAGAATCTGAGCTTTTATTGAATTTTATTTACGGAAGGTATTATGCATTCCCTATAGGAAAGGAACTTATCACCAACTCCCATAATTATCGGATGGAAACAAGAATTTCTCTTGTAAGCAAAATGCTTCTCTTTCTAAACTTTTATTCTCAAATTCATACGATTTTATTTTTGTATTTTTTCCAATAACTTATAAATTTTAGAGGATATGTATGATCAACTATTTTTTAACTGAAATCTTTTGAATCCCTTCATAATAATGACCTATTAAATAATGCATGTTTGCTTTGAAAAGGCAGACATACCTTTTTTAAAAAAATAAAATAAAATACATATGAGTTAAAAACAGAAATTAAGATTTTTTTTTTTTAAAAAAAAATTTAGTGAGTACTAGCCTATGAAAGATATGTATGACCAACACCATTTGAGCTAAAACCTTTTGAATACGCTTGTGACGACCCATGAAATGATGCGGGTTGCTTTGAATGGGGGACATAGCTTTTTTAAAACATATGATGCAGAAAAAGGAATTAAAATTCTTTGGATCCGTCCATGACGATCTATGAAATGATGCATATTGATTTAAAATAGCAAACATAACTATTTTAAAAATATATGTGCCAGAATCAGGAATTATTTTTAAGAAAAAAAGGAAATATTTTCACTTTTTCGTGAGTCTTAATTTTTTGAGGAATTAACAAGTCGAGCCAGTTGCACGTAATATGCTTGTTTTGCCAACTCCACAGGGAGTCAAGGTAGATGCTAAACCATGTCTACTGCTGCTGACTGCTTTTCTTGCACTCTGCACAGCAGGGTATAGAAAACAGTCATCTACAGAAACCATCCAAATATCATTCCATTGTTATTTGTGGCAGAGCAATCAGAAGCATCTTCAATCTATTTTTCTGCCAACATGTTCATTGAAGAAACTTCAACTTATGAATCAAGAACAAGATTGTTAACAAGTGCATTTTCCTCCTAAACTTTTAGATTGATAGCCTCTATACCACAGTCGACATCAATCAAGCTCATACCAAATAACCGAATTAGTTCAGTCCGGTCCAGTTCTTTGGTATTTATGCCCAGCCCTACCGTCATCAGGTTTTTTACTATGTTCACAAATATGCCGACATGCAGATGTCCATCAGGCCTGATAGATGATTCGTGATCCGCTTATTCAACCAAATCAGGCGGTGAGGGGTGACTTTGTTGTAACTCACAAGCTGCAGAAAATGCCGTACAAATCCAAGTTACAGATAACGATAGAAAAGCAGAAAAGCAATGATCCTAATTGGTGGAAGATGGACACATAGTTGCTCTACAAATCAATCCTTTCAACTTGACACAAAATGTCATCATTTACCATCTATGGTCCCTTGAATCATCATACTATTCAGCATGAGAAGGTTTTGCGGATATACTTAAAAACTAACTGCCTATCAAAAAGAAATTTGCAGTATATCCAAAAGGAAATAAAGGAAAACATGATGAACTGGGTCTAAGTCAAGGAAGCCTCATTCATTCTAGAAACTAGATGTAGCACAGGACCGATCGAGATTGAATGACTTAATAGTACCATTCCTTCTTACTGGTGAGTTTTGAACATAAAGCAAATGCCATTTAATAATTTCTAATGGGAGCAACTTAAAATTGGAAAACATAAACTAAAGGCAAAGTCCGATAAAACTAGAAAACTATACATCATAAAAATTGTCTTAGGTGGTAGTATTTCTTGATTGCTTACAGCACATGAATTGTGTTTCTGGACAGGACAACACCTCAAATAATTGAAACACAAAGTTAACAGAACATGCATGCTCCAATAGAAAACAAGGAGATCAAGTTTAAAACCAAGGTAAAACAAAAAACCTAACAAGCATAAATAAAGTCCAGCTTTTATCCGTTATCAATTTCAGAATTCCAGCATTAGTAGAGGGAATACTCGATTACTTGTCAGCACTTCCACCTATATATATAGCGAACAGAAAATGCAGAATTCATACCTAAAGTAGCATCAATATTCTCGTCCATCACATAAAGTAGAGTACGTTTATTGGGTGGCGTGCAAAAACAAGAGTAAATGAGCTGAGGGTCCCATATTAGCAATTTGAGTAAAAGTTATTTGCTATACAATTGCAATAACCTTTCAACCACAGCCAAACACATACTTTAGGGACTTACCTTTTCACCACCTGATGAGTTTGCAATACTCTTCCACCAACTCTTCTTTAGGTTGAAAGAAGAAGGTCGGACACTGAAAACAACACCTTCAGAGAACCGATCAAGATAGAGCACACTACCTCCAGTTCGGCATCATCTGGGGACGACCGCAATACAAATAATGATATTAGCACTAGATGGCCCGTGCCCATGCATAGCACAAGCATTTTTGCGAACATCGTAGTATTAATGAGATCCAACAAAATATATTATCTAACTATATATTAACACAATATGCTTCATTGATATATATTCAATTGTGGAACAAACTCATACAGTTACATGTATGAGCCTTACTAGATAGGCAAGAACAGCGAGATTGCAGGTAGTCCAACTTAATGAATATGATGTATGCTACAATTGCATGAATCTAAATTTTAGCAACTGCAGTTGATAAATCAGTGTTTCAGCTGGGTATAAACTGGAAAAACAAAGGTAGATTTGAATCCAATTAGCTCTAGCAAATCCTGCGGACATGCCCTTCCACCAGGAAGCCATAGTATATCACCAAAGGAAGTTGTAGCAGGCCGATCTGCTTTAGAGAATGATACCAAGCTCTTGCTCATGCTTCTATATCATCATTCCAGAAAAATACATTCTCTGTTGTACATTTCTGAATCCTAATATCAAGATAGTTTGAGAGAGTGAAAATCACGCAAATAAAAAAGAGAACTTTCCACTATGTGTGAAAATTCAAAATGTGCTGAGAGAAACGGAACTTTCCAACAAAGAAAATAAATAAAAAGACAGCTTTTAGACAATATACAGCATAGATGACATGATGCATTTACGATAGAAATGGCTAAAGATAGGACCCAGAGAAACAGAACATATTTGTTTATATTCCATAAGTATATCTCTCTCTCATTATAGAAAAAATATGGAACTCGCGCAAATCTACAAATAGAAAATATCAACAAATTCCTCATACACTTTCGCAGGATCAGTCAAAGAAACGTACAATTTTTTTTTTCTGCAATAGTTTCTTTTACATAAATTGACATAATGGTTTGAGCTGACTGGTTAGATTCAATAGTTGAAAACATGCAAGTCCAACAGGGTTTTGTAATAACCCTTCTCTATCTCCTCTTCTTCCACCTGATGAAGGAGAAGGGTCTCAATAATGAAATCCTCCCAATCAACATCAACTTGCATTTTCCTTCTCCTTTTCTTTCCAGCATTTACATGTTCAAGGGGGCACAGTTCAATCTTATCAATTGAACCAACGTCGGAAGGATACATTGTGTTATGGATTCGAAACTTTGCAGCTTTTATCTTCTCCCTTCTCCTTTCATATGCCAAGCAACCGCTATCATAAGAAGGAGGCAGAGCACTCAACCCCACATCTTTCTCAATTATTTGCTTCACTAAAAGCTTTTTGCTCATTTCTGATTCACCCTTCCACCATTCTGTGTATGAGAGTATGTCATACCTTCTCTTCCTTTTCCTAATGGTATTCTTTCTGCTGTTTGTAGACTCCACTAGAAACATTTCAGTCTTAATCTTTGAATAAACCAGTGCCAAACACTCTTGTGAAATTTGGAATCTATTAGGACTTTCAATACTCAACCTTGATGGGCGCTCCATCTGAAAATACTGTGACTCCTTTTTAGTGTCATCAACTTCTAAATCATAATCATAGTCAATGTTCAAACAATCATCAATCAAGTAATCCAGATCAAATCCGACATCCTTAAAACTCTTCCTTTTATCACTGTCCTTTGACATCGACTTCAACTCCATGTATTGAATAACAAACACCGCGTGCTTCATTATATTCTTAACCGTAACATCCTCACCCCAAGGCAAAGCTCGAGCAACCTTCACAAGCCTCTCTAAAAGTTCCTTATATCTCAGCCTACAAGTAACAGCTGCCACTTGTAACTCATTTGCCACATCCTCAATTGTCACATAAATTCCATTCAGCTGCCCAACAAACACTAAAACAGCCCCCACAACAGGCAACGGTCTCCTCCCCGTTGTCACATACCACTTCACCAAACACTGCACCAAAAATACACCCTGCTTCAACATCCTCCCAATCATATCCTCAGAAACCTCACTAAAAGTGGGGACGTTCCTAAGACAATATTCAAACGAATCAATAATATCGAATCCAGGCAACTTCAGATCAAGAAAATCAACAATCCTATAAACCATCCTACCCAATTCATAAATATCACAACCCACCAAATTAGCTACTCTAACAATAGCCAAAGGCTTTACATCTTGCCTCATTACTACATACGCACACGCACCTACAAATACTGTGAACCATCTACCCCGCCCATATTCGTTATCAGTAATTTTCACTACCATATCCTTAACCTCACTAGATTTCGAAGGAGAAAATCCTAATTGGAACATTAATTCTTCAATCTCTTTGTGAGCTTCGTAAATTTTAGTTTCCTTGTAATTATATATAGTTCCAGTACCAGCAGTGCCAGTGCGAACGATAGTTCCAGCAGGACCACTGATTCCACCAATTTGAGCATCGTAATTATCGAAATCTTGTAAAACTCCACATGATGTGCAGACCGCATTACCTGTTATATCATCTGAACCAATAGTCCTCTTGCCACAATTCTTGCACGAACGAGAATTCTCCATCATCTTGTGGCTCAATCAAGAGATTCAGCTCAACTTTTCGACTAGGTTCTTTTATATCAGGGGAAACCCGGGCCCATGTTGACGTGTTTGGGCTTTAAGAATAGGCCCATATTTATGGGTTGGGCTTGAAAACATTTAAAAATATCTAACGACGTCGACTATGAAGCCATGTGGAGCTCCAGCGACACCATAGACTAGGCTCCTCCTTCTGCAAGGAGAAGTGAGCTTTAGGCTTTAGCTTGAATTTTGTGAACTGAGCTTTAAACTAAAAAAACTTGCAATGGAGTTGTTACGTTTGCCAGTGAAGGGTCAGTTTTTTGGCTCCAAAATTGGTTACAAATCCCAAAGCTACTCAACTTCAGTAAAACTCCACCAGAAAATATGTCGTCCTCAATTTTCAGCAGTATGTGGAATTAGGGTTCGTTCTGAATTTGACCACAAATTCAATGGCGCTTTCTCTCCTGATTCTGACGCTCGCTTTCTCGACCGGGTATTTCACTGTTTATATATTTGTTACTAACCCGGTAAAGTTGTTGTCATGCCTCGTGGAAACAACCTTCAGCAGAAGCGCAGACTAAGACTGTGTACATTAGTCTCTCTTATGGTCTAGCTCTTTGCTCCACCCGTACGTAGCGAGAGCGTTAGTGCACCATGGCCTTTTTTCGAGTTTTTGTGTGATTGGTATTCTGGTTATATGTATTTATATTTTTATGCATTTTCTACTTGGCTATCTATATTTACTCTAAGACTCTAACTATTGGTCTGGTAATCCTGAAATAAAGGGGAAAGAAGTCATTTTGGCAATTTCCAAAAACAGTCCCTGTCCCCTGGCTGTCTGTTCACTCTTATGAAAATGAAAATTTGGGAAAGATTGATAATTGCTTCCCTTCTTTTTTTTTCTGTGTGCTACTTCACTGAAGATTTCTATGTGACTGACTTATGTCTAAATTATGAA
>JBDJHY010000102.1:21653103-21665532 GCA_039654485.1 Withania somnifera | reverse complement strand
TGGGCCGTTCCGATCTGGTCGTTTTGGACTGGTTTTACCGGATAAACTGGCCCAGTTGCCACCCCTAGTATATATGAGGTAAAAGAAAGGTTCTAGGCAAATTGTCAAAGCAAGTAGGTAGCCGCGGGGGGGAGCCGACGGACCATAGTCAGCTTCAATTGCATTTAGTTCACCGCACACCAGTAACGCTAACTAATTCGAATAATTTTTTATGTGATACAATAATGTTTTAATTTTATTTCAAAAGAAATATATTTTCATAATTAGAAATAAATAATTTAAAATTTTATTTTTATTTTTAATAAATAATTTATAAATTATGATCTCTTTATTTTTTAAGATAGAGCAAAATCTGTTTATACTCTATTTATCAAAGGAATTATTTATTGATCTATACATATTTTTTATTAAAAAATTATATAATATATTCGAAATTTTATATAAGCAGTTTATACTTCTTTGAGACAATGATTTTTATTTTTACATTTTCTTTATCAGATTTATGACCCATTGCTGACTCTAGGCACCTTAAATTGCACTTGTAGATTGTTCACAATTTGTTATTGTTATTGAGATAATTTATAATTATGTGAAATATTTAAATTTTATTTTAGAGTATATATTTTAAAAGTATTCCCTTTTCCTTTTTAACTAAAAGGACTACAGAAGGAGTAATGTACAATAAATACTCATAAGAAATAGTATACTAGTCATAAATTGCAAGCTACTCATCTCACCTGATTATTACAGCTACAATCTAATCCTTCAATTTCAATTGCAAGGTTGAATCTTTTGGATCATCAATTTGCTTGTTAACAATCACAAATTTCAACTCTTGTAATTGTCTGAGTTTTTTTTTTTTTTTTTTTCAAATTCTTTGGTGAATACAAAGTACTCAATCTCAAGTGGATCTTGAAGTTGTTTGATAAAATTCGTGAAAGAGAAAAAATCACAAATTTTTAAAGGGGGAATGGGAATTTGTTACTCTTCAAGTAAAAGAAAGAGTGGGGTTGATGGGTTATGGGATGGTAAGAATGATTCCAAATTGAAGAAGAACAGTTACAGTGGTGATTTCAGCACATTTTTTAGCAAGTTAACTGGTGGAGGAGGAGCTGAGGACAAGGGGTTGCATCATATTCCTGGAAGGCTTTTGGGGAATGGTGCCACCTCACTTGCTTGCTTGTACACTCAACAAGGGAAAAAAGGAACTAATCAGGATGCTATGATTGTTTGGGAGGTCCTTAATTCACTCTCTTTCTGGAATTACTTTTTGTGTTTTCTTTTTTTTTTTTTGTTTTTGGATTGAGTGTCTTTATATCACGAGTAACCAAATCATCAATCTTTTTGTGCATATGGGAGCTTAGATATCTAAATATTGAATCCTTAGGGGACGCGGTTGGCCATGAAAATTGTGAGTATTTGGAAAAACTAGTGTTTATTTTCAAATTGAAAAATGATATTTGGAAATGTTTGACCAGGAGTTGTTTTTGAATTTTTGTGAGTAATTTGGAGTCAAAACAACTTTTGGCAAAAACTTCCGGAATTGTATGGCCAAACGTGTTTTCCCGGAGTTCACTCCGTGCAAAAGTAAAAAGTTCAGGGCCGTATAAATGAGGAGGGTTGTGGTAGGTTGGTGGCCGGTATGTAAGTTTAATCATGAATCATCTGAATACTGAATGCATAGGTGACGTTTAGTTATGCATAGAGTCTCTGGGTTTTGTTTTTTCTGATTTTGGTTTTCTTTGCATTGAATGCCTCTATGTCATATAACTTACCAGTAACCAAATCCTAAATAATTTTTTTTGCATATTTGCTTAGATATAAAAAAATTGAACCTTTTAATTATCTGTCACATAGCCGGTTCCACGCCCCGACAAATGAGGAGGGTAGGTTGATGGCCGGTGTAAGTTTAACTATGAATCATCTGAATTTTGAGTGTAGATTGACGTTTACTTATGCATAGAGCCGTTCTATGATCCTCTCATCCATCAATTATGGTAGCTGGAGTAGCAAATTAACTCATGTAGCTCTTGTTTGTGACACTTCTCCACTGGGTATGTTGTTGTACGAAAGTGTAGTTATTGTATGGTGCATTTCATTAACTCAATTACTTGTCAAGACAAAGAATTAATTTGTTCTTATCTATTGGGTCAGTTTATGACTTGGTTGGAATGTTTCTGCTATAGAATTTTTGCTCGCGAAGTGATACAATCTTTTGCGGAGTATTTGATGGACACGGTCCCTATGGCCATATGGTGGCAAGGAAAGTTCGAGATACTCTTCCATTTCTTCTGTGCTCAGAATGGGAAGTTAAATCCGGGGGTGATCAAAGTAATACTTCTGAGAATGGAAATACGAATGGAGGTTCACATCTTGATGATGTCTTGGATGACGATTTGATTGAAGCTATGGAAGCTGAGAGCAACGAAAAGTTCCCAGAAATACATCTTCCCCTTAAAAGGTCAATGTTAAAAGCTTTCCGGGCTATGGATAAAGAACTCAAGTTGCATCCAACTATTGATTGTTTCTGTAGTGGGTCAACTGCTGTTTCCTTGGTGATGCAGGTAATATTTATATTATTGTTTTTTCTGTTAGCTATAACTTCTTCTGGAATTGAAGCATTTGAAATTACTGACTGTGCTGCGGACTGGAAAAAGATAGTGCCCATGTATGTTACTTATCCAAAGAATGACTTATCGTTTTTGTCAGCGTCCAAGTGCATGTCTTTCATTTACGGTGTGGTCTTCTAGCATTTTGAAGTTAACCAAAGTTTCCTATATAGGGTGTTTCAAGGGATTTCTTTTTTTTTTAATTCTAGACTTAACTCAACATTGTCTGTTTAGGTTCACAGATAGGGACTATTGGATAGGGAGAACCCACCTAACCCTCTCTGCCCATAATTTCTTCTTACCTTCTTTTTGCCCTGTCTCGTGTTCTATAGCATCTCCTTCATCCTACATTCTTTTTTTCTTTTCATACTTCCACTTCATTCTTTAGGTACTAAAACTATTATAGAAGCCTCCTCAAACCATTAAGTGTCACTTTATCCACTTCTTTTGTTACCTCACATGGAATTATCCATAATGTAGAACAGTGTCAAATATTTCTTTTATAAAACGAACAATGGTCAATTCATCCAAAACTCTCAGAGGAGTATCTTGACTGTGAGTAGGAACAGAGACAAAAAGAAACAATACAATCAGGGTAGAGTTTTAAGGATAGTTACATGGATAAGCAGATGCATGAAGAGGACGTAAAGAGGGGCCATGTATGGGTAGTGAATCATAGGAATTTTGGTATTGGTAGATGTGTTCATTTTGTTTGCCGTCATCATGATTAAAGGTGTATTTTTTTAGTTGAGCAATTTTGTGTAAACGAGGTTGATTTTCCTAATGTTTTTTGAAAAACATTTGGGTGCTTATAAATGGGCATGCAGTAATTATAGAAGCGAATCTGTGAGCTACTCTTTTCTTATAGCCAATAAACCCCAAGGATCAGTGGCGCACGGTTATAAACTCTGTAGATGATGAGCGACCTGGCTTTTGTCTATGCTAGGGTCCGAATCCATGAATTGCGCTAATCAAAACATCCCGCGCTGCATGCTTTACCCGTGAATCAAATCCGTGGAGTCTATTCTAGTGAGCTACTTCTGAATTGCTAGTCATTGGCTAATAGCTATTCACTGTCCTCATTTTGAAGGATTATCACTTTGATGCCCTTGCCTATACTACTATGTGGGTTGCATCAAACATGAAAACATGATACAGTTCATTTGTGAACTCTGTCTATCCATTCAAATATCATTCAATAAATTTGTTACATGCGTAGGTGGATGGAGTCTTTCTACTTGATGTTTTGAAATATTGAGCTTCTTATGGTTAAACTGAATTTAGCAAGATATTTTCTTGGTCTAAAATATTTATTCAAGAGTTATACTAAAACAAATTTCTAACATTTCTAACTTGACTTGTACATGATGTTTGTAACATACTAGTTGCAGAAAATTATGAAGCCTGAATGGGAGGAATTGAAGATGATTCTGCCAAATATTTGGTTACTTTAGCTCTTTTCTAATTGCTTGGCATCCCAAAAGCATGTTAATTGATCATTTTGTGACGTGTCAGGGCCAGGATATAATAGTTGGTAATGTTGGTGACTCAAGAGCAGTATTGGCAACTAGAGATAAAGACAGCTATTTAATGGCTGTACAGTTAACAGTAGATTTGAAGCCTAATCTTCCAAGTCTCTCTCTCTCTCTCTTCTTGATTCAATACATACACTTGCAGATGAGATCTAATTGTCTTTTTTGCTGAAGAAAGTGCTTAGATTTGGTTTTTCAATTGTTCTGCTTTGTAGGAGAAGCTGCTAGAATACATAAATACAGAGGTAGGGTTTTCGCATTGCAAGATGAGCCAGAGGTTGCACGTGTATGGTTGCCAAACAGCGACTCTCCTGGCTTGGCAATGGCCAGGGCATTTGGTGATTTTTGTCTCAAGGATTTTGGTTTAATTTCTGTCCCTGATGTGTATTACCACCGTGTTACTGATAGGAACGAGTTTGTTGTTCTAGCAACTGATGGGGTACTTTTTTCACCTAACATTGTTTCCTTACAAAAAAAGAAAATCTCATGGAAGTTGCACACTAAATTTCACCTTCTTTATCACTTTACTTTTTCAGTTCCATTTGTTTACAAATGGCATTGTTTCATGATGTAATGTTCTGTGCTGTGTAGGTTTGGGATGTCCTTTCTAACAAGGAAGCTGTGGATATTGTGGCTGCAGCCCCAAGTCGTGCTACCGCAGCCCGAGCTCTTGTTGACTGCGCTACAAGAGTTTGGAGGCTGAAGTACCCCACATCAAAGATTGATGACTGTGCTGTAGTGTGCCTTTTCCTGGACCGTCTACCTGCACCTGATGCCGTAGTGACAGCAACGCAACATGATCTGACAAAGGCCCCTAGACTGGAAATGAAGACAATTATCACAGATGGCAACCTTGAAAGTGCAGATAGTAATACTGTTTCAGCTTCTCATATTACAGTTCTTGAACATTCAGGTGCTACAAAAGATGCAAGTGAGATAGTTCCAGTTGACGAGTCAATGGAAGAACAGCTTGCTGATAAGGGTCTTGGACATTCTACCAGAAGCCTAGCCGAATGCCTTTCAACTGCACAAGATGAGGAATGGTCAGCCCTCGAGGGAGTTACCAGGGTTAATAGTCTTCTCAGTCTTCCTAGATTCGTATCTGGTGACAAAAGGTCAGCCAGTCGGAGAAAATGGTTGTAAGAAATCAAAGGCATGATTCCTCAAGGCTAGTGTAAGTGTTTTGTATTAGTGTCTCCTGCATATATGATGTTGTTCTTCTCAAAGACTATGTAAATCAAAACATGGTAGGAGCAGCATTAGTATAAGCTTAAAGGTTAGAAAATTGCCGGGAATGTAAAACAGCTTCTGTGCTGGATGACTATCCCAGTTGGCAATGCTTTTTGGTAGAGATATTTATAGTTGACGATCACATCCCAGTACGAGGCGAGGCCTCAGAAAGAAATAACATTTTCTTGTGCTATGTAAAATATTACCTTCATGTCCATGATGGGATCCTCCTCTAGTGCACTCTAGGTGGGTGGTTCTTTTGGTCAATTTTTTAATATTACTGTGCACTGAAGATTTGTGTTTTAACTTTTAATGTGGTTTCCTATGTATTCTGGCATGGTTCACTTTGTGAAATTCTTTTAGAGTGTGGGCCAAAATCATTTGTCTGCATTGTTTAGCTCAGCAAAGCCCGAAGGTCAAATTGGCTGGACCTGGAAATTTGTCCTAATGGATGGTTTAATTTGAGAAAATAAAGCTACTTTGAGAATCTTTTCTTTAGGAAAAACGTCAAGGACCTTCTTTTTCAAATACTCAAGATGTGATTTATTTCTTTCTATAGTAAATACAGGATGGAATATTGGGCGGAAATGCGCTTAAATGAAGCAACATGAACACTGAAGATTCATAAAATCAATATCAACTTGCTTGAAACTGAGATGTATTTATTGATATACATGATAACATTATTCAATGTACCTAAAATCTAACTTGTAGAAAACAGAACTAAGGTTCTCAAGAACGCCAGAAAACAGAAAGATTCTCAATATGACAAAAAGGGTGGACTTTCAAGTGTGTCAAATCACCCCAATTACATGTGAGGAAAGTAAAAAAAAAAAAAAAAAAATCCAAGAATTGGCAGCTTTTTAATGCTTGCACTTGCACTCCAACTAAAACTACAACCATGCCAAGTTGCTACTATTTTGCAGTGGGAGTAGGGACATTTATTAATTAAATAGTAAAATCATTTCTATTTTTCTTATGGAGATCAGGAATATGGTAGAAATGTAAAGGGAACATGCAGTAGTAGTACTAATTTTCTATTATTTATTTTGCAGTACAATTTATCAAAGAAAAAAAAAAAGCTTGAAGAAAAAGATAAGAGTGAACTTTCTATGTAGTAGAGTTGTAAAGTGTAGTTCTTTTAGACTTTGGGAATGATTAACTCTGCATCTTTTACTTTCAAATGGATTCCGTCATACTACTTTAAATTATTTTTGGCCATTAATTTCAATTATGGAATTGAAAAAGATAATACAAGGGAGGGAACATTTGTTGAGAAAATTTATCAAAAATTGTCAAGAAACACTACCTATTACTAACATGTATACCCTTTACACATAGAGTGTTACATTGCCCATATCCATTGAACCATGTCCCTACCCTATATGCAAGTGACAGATTCCTTTGGCGCTGTAACAAATGTTTCCTCTAATGGACCTATTCCCATTCCCTCTAAGTTTTAGCTCCATTTGTCACTCCTCAAATAAATAGACTTTGCAAGTTTCATGGAGATAATACTAGATATAGACGACGATCACAATAATTAACATAGAAAGATTATTTTCGATAGACTCTCAAGGCCAAAACAAAAATAACTATCTAGTCTTGTTGAGGTGTTAAGATAGTTAGGAGTCTGGTTTGTAGGTAAGTTATTAATGTATAAAATTCATATGGTGTTTGGATTGAAATTTAAAAATTTGCATAACTGATAATACATGTATAAGTTATGAGAAAATTAATATAATATTTTATGTACGACTAAACTTACATAAACTAATGCATAAATATCCTTATAAGTTATCTGCGTAGCTGCCAAACTAACCTGCATCACTTAAATTCATGTGTACTGTAAGAAATTTATAGGTCCTTCATTGATATTTGGCAACTCGTGAACCCATGAATGTTCCAACATCCTTTTTCGTCCATGTTCATTCTTCTTCTTATATTCAACTGCCCAGACTAACCAAAACCCTAACTTGTGAGTTGGGTTTTTCTTGATGAGTTTTAATT
The DNA here is from genome assembly GCA_039654485.1 of Withania somnifera. Lineage (NCBI taxonomy): Eukaryota > Viridiplantae > Streptophyta > Magnoliopsida > Solanales > Solanaceae > Withania > Withania somnifera. The sequence goes on along the minus strand of JBDJHY010000102.1, from coordinate 21,658,151 downwards.
TAATATATGTTCCAAATAAAATATAATATCACCTTTCTACATAGTTAGACAAAATTAAACTTTATAAAACTCTGTTTTTATTATTAATGATGAAATAATTTATAGTCATACAAATATCAAAAAAAATTTTTTTTTTTTTAAACATTGTATGTGCCAATCAAACTTGCTAACAAAGGAAGTACATTCTATTGCTAGTGTAAGAATACTTAACATATTTAAAATCTATCATTAATTTTACTTATTTATCAAGACTACATATCCCAAATTTTAAATTGAATTGCATGCAGATATCCTCTACATGACTTGATTATATAAAAATTATTTAAACTTAACACACACAAATAGTTAAGAAGATAGGTAAATACTCTCACGTGCTAGTTATTTACACCAAATCAAATAATTAAAAATGAAACTAAAAATCCCTACATTAATTGATAAATATGTATATAAAAAACACTCATTTTAAATTAGTTAAAATTGAAATGGTTACAGAAAAAAAAATGATTATGATTTATCATGAGTTTGTTGGTGGGTGGGGGTGTCACAAGGATCTATCACTTGGAAAATTGAAGGTATGATTGATTTTGATTACATATATATGTCATTCACCTATATATTTGTACTGTATACTTACTATATATATTTCTCTTGATGTGAATTATCGACCTGTGATTCAGCATTCACCATACTCCCTCTTTTACGTTAAGTATTATAACTGAAATAATGTAATGTACCAACTTCCCATACTATATAATTTTCCTCTTCTTCATTATTTAATTACTTTTACTTGTCACTATACATTTTCAATCTGCATTTTAAATTTTTATTACAAGATTGCAACTTATAGTATTTTTTTTTTTGTATAATTTTTTATTATTTAATTTTAAATTTGAAAAAAAAATATTAAATTATACGTCATAAAATATTAGTTAACATTCAAGTAATTTGACATAGTAACAAGTAGACATGAACAGAGTATATTATCGGTCTCAATTCCATATAAAATTAAGAATATTTTTTCCCCTTAAACTGGATTTCCGCATTTTAATGTTTCTTTAATTCATCTAAGTTTTGACTTTTGAAGCAAAGCATGTTCAGAAGTACAATGAGAAAATTGATACTTGGGATTAAGTTATTATTATTAATGTTATTAAAACAAAACTTGAATTAATATTACCCTAATTTGCACAATAACCCGTGGATTTAGGGGGAGACTGTCCCCATGTTTTCGATATCCTGAAGTCCACGTACAAACACATTAATTTAATTTGTCATTAAGCACTGTTACAATTTCATACTATATCCCAAAACCAAAAATATAATAATCTTTATTGTTAGTCCGTAAACAGCATCCAATTAAAACTAGGTTTCAAAATATCTACCGTATTTTGATATTTGTGTGTCAATTCGATTATTTTTTTTAAGTTAAATTAAATTTGATTGATTTAATATTTTAAAATTTAAATTTAAATATTCACAAAAATTATATATAAAAAAATACTATAAGTTTGAATTATTTTTTCAATATGATTAAAAAATAGGTCTTAAAATGTTGGTCAAAAATTATATTTTTTAACTTTTAAAAAAGAAAATATGACAAGTATTTTGAGACGGAGGGAATACTTAATACTCTCTCCGTTGCAATATGAGTATCTTAGTTTGACTAAACGCAAAGTTTATATTAAAAATAAATAAATTTAAATTTTATTAATCTTAAATTAAAAATTAATAAAGTCAATTTAAATTAATTTTGTGGTCTCAAAATATACATGTAAAATATTAGAAATGAAAAACTGAGACACACCTTGAAAAAGCAACTCATGAACCATTTGACCAGCAAGTCATTAAAAATAATTTATGAATGAATCATTTTTTATCAGATACAAGAAAACAGTAATTTGTCACATATGATACATTAGAATGAAAGAAATAATAATCTCCTAACTAACTATCACTATTTTGGTCACGATTTCACTTCTCTTGGTCACCAATGACTGTATGTCAACTCTCTTTAGTTCATTAATGCTAGCCTATGACATCTGCAAGAGAATATACCAACAGTGAGGTGTTAGAAATGATGTTAATTTCACTAAAATAAGCTTATGTGGATAATATTTTATGATGGGAAGACGCTCCCATTAATTTGCATTTGGAATAGTAAGTAGAGTTCTCAAGAAGCTATAGCCTAATTAAAGGAAATAATAAAATACTTTAAAGTATGTCTAGATGGGAGTCGTAAGATTCCATAAGGATGTCGTTGATTAGTTTAATTTTGATTGGTTTATTAATTAAAAGGTAGTTATGTTGAGAGAGGAAACAAAACAGCACAAATTGCAGGATATGCTATTGTTATTAGTGGAAACACAATTCTTGGATTTTCCACCTTTAATTTCTTTTCTACATTGCTCCTAACCACATCCTCTTTAATTTACCGACTTCTAACATGCAAATGAAGAAATTTCTAAATCACTAATTAATTGCTTTCTCTATATTGTCATATTTCACTTCGATTTTTAAAATAAATTTTTTATATTTAAAAATTACGTAAAAAAATATTATAAGCCCTAATAATTAATAATTTAAAATACTTAAAAAAAATTATCGCAAAAAATAAACTTGTTTGAATTTCAAAATTCATAACTATAACAACAAAAGATAATCAGAGGAAGCATGATCTTTACACGGTTCAAATTCATAATAGTTAGAACCTCCTAGGAACATTTTAGCTACGGGTTCGTGGAAACTTAATAACTATAACCAAAACCCTATAATTGCTTCTTTTTTTTTTTTCATTCAAAAACTTAAAATGGATCGAACATCGAGTAAGAAACCATACCTAAAAAGGAGATCTCATGGAAGATTAAAAGGTACAAAGGGTAATATAGATACCTAGCAGATGAGAAGCTAGGTTTAATATATTAACCGATAATAATATGCTACTAGATCTTTAAAAGACAATGATGGGAACATAAACTTTAGAAAAAGAGTTAGGAATTGTGAGTGTAGAGAAACACACATACAAGCATTCTTTTGATCAGACAACAACAGAAGAAAAGATAGATGGATGGAAGCAGTTGATGTAAGTTGCATAATTGCTCTTATTCATGCTTTGCACCATCTTATCAACCCATATGTAGCATCCATCCATCCATCACTCCAATGCCCCCCCCCCCCTACTACTACTACAAAAAGAAAGATTTACTCTTTTGTTTATGTTATGTTTTTTTTTTCTTCTTTTTAGTCAATTACAAATTCATATTTAGTATTCATATGTAACATTATTTAACTAGAAAAAAATTTCAATAAGAACAAGGAAAGGTTTTTGAAATTTTATAGCCTAAAATCAACTTAGACATTAGCATGACGTAAATTATCTCATTAAGGATGATAATTTTTTTTTAAATCAAATTATTTCTAATTAAAAATAGTAATATTTATTAGAATGAAGTTTAAAAAAAAAAACATGTCATATAAATTAAAACAGATAAGATATAAATTTAACTTGAATCTTTCCACTTCATTTTAATAAGATAATTTAAAGTCAAAATCTAATTTCATAGATTATTCTAAACTATAAGTAATGCTTACCTTATTATTTGTGATATGTTATTATTATTGTATCTCAGATCACAAATTCTAAAAAAAAATTATAAAAAACATTATTTTGATTAAATATCTTTATATAAATTGACACGAAAGAAGTAACATTTATTCGGACATCACTATCATCAACACACAAGTAGCTCTCACAAGCAAACAAAGGATTGATGCAGAGAAAAATAGAAGGCCTTATGATGATCATGAGTTGATAAAAAAGGGTGTACAGTAAAGTAAAGTTTCTCTTGCGTGAGTTGGTTTCAATACATCAACTATTAGTAACCATCTTATCAACCTGTCAAATACATCACCTACTTTACTACTCCCTACCCATAATAAATTTCAAGAAAAATAAATAAAGAACTCTTCCTTCTTTTCACTACTTAAACAAAATTTCAACTTCTTTTTCTTGCCTACTATATACTGTGCTTTTCAGTTTATGATCATCTCTTCTCAGACTTCTCTGCTTGACCTAAAACCCATAAAAGATATGTTAACTTTACATCAAATCTCCACTTATTATTATGATAAAAACAACACATGGCTACAACTTAGTAATTGGTAAAGAGAAATGTAGTTAGTGTTCGGTTGTAAATTCTGTTCAGACTATTTTTTGGGGATTTTTATTCATAAAACTTCAATTATTTTAATGCATATTCAAACATACGTTTAAGAACTCAACCTCTAAGTTTCATCTTCAAAAGTTATGGCTAATGAGAGCTTAAAAATGTTAAATTTAAATTAAAAGAGTGGTGGTCCTAGGGAAAAACACTAGACACAAGAGAGATCCCATTGTGATGGGGGAGGGGGGCAAAGTGGGTAACAAGAATAACCCTATTTTGACAACTTTGATGGTTTTGTTGAGGGGACAATAGGGCACAATTTAGGGCAATTAATGGTCCCATTTCAAAGACAAAAAACAATAACAACAATTCTCATGCAGCCATGTTCAAGAATCTCCTCCTCCTCCTCCTTCCATCAAAAAAGAATCACTCAATATATAAAAAAGTTCTCATATAAGAAATTTTAGGGAAAAGAAAATATATCGGTCACACAAATTCTTTTTAGTTAATTTCTCAAATAATCACTCAATGGTTATTATTATTTCAAAAAATCATATTTCTTCTTGATTTCAATATTCTTTAATAAAAAAACTGATAATCATATCAAAAAATTATTTTCTTTTTTATTCCAATATTCTCCAACAAAAAAAAATTGATAATTATTAGTCTGAGTTACAATCTCATAAATCAACTCAAGTTTGTTGTTGGCCATATCTTTTTCCAAATAGGAGCACTTCCCATGAGGCTTAGCTCAATGGCCATCGGGTCCACCTCTTGCAGTGTGCCCTGTACCTGGCGTGGGATCGATAATCAGCAGCAAGAATTGCTGCTGATTATAGGGTCATCCTCGGTGTTGTGGGGTTACCTGGGCTGTGCCTGGGCACTGAG
>JBDJHY010000102.1:21625505-21640021 GCA_039654485.1 Withania somnifera | reverse complement strand
AGTTCTGGACACCATGGTTATCAAAAAAGATAAATAGTTTCCCGGCAACTCTTTCAAAACATACACTTACTAGGCAACTCTCTTCGCTAAGGCTAGGACACATAGGAAGTAATCACCTATTATTTTTTTGTCTAACTTAGACCTCATGGTTGCTAGAACACATGGGAAGAAATCACCCACCGTTTTGGAAAGCGAGAGGGGAGAACAAGCGACGAAGGCTCACTTCACCGAAACGAGAAGCATGAAGCGAAGCGCATGCTTTTTTCAGTTAAAACGCTATTTAGAACCAAAAAAAATTATTAAATATGCATCGATATATTTTTTGAAGCCACTGAATGAAAAATTAAACTTCACTACAAGAAAAAAATAGAAAAGAGTTGATCCTTAGCAGTAGCAGTAAGTTAAAAAAATCAGACTGATCTTTAGCAGTAGCAGTAAGTTTTTTTTTTTTTTAAAAAAAACACCAATTTGAAAAAAACCAAACAAAACAGTAGCAGTGTAAGTTAAAAAAAAAAAAAGCAGTAGCAGAAGTTAAAAAAAGAACAGAGCAATGAGTTGAAAAAAAACCAGAAAACAGAGCAGTAGCAGTAAGTTTAAAAAAACAGAGAAATAAGTTTGAAATTGAAAAAAAAAAGACAGAAAGTAGTTGAAGAAGAAAAAGAGAAACAGAAAATAGAGAAACTGAAGAGAGTCAAAGAGAAACAGAAAGAAAGAAGAAGAAGAAGAAGAGACAAGAAGAAGATTACCTTGACTCCTGAGGAGTATCGCAGGTTCCAGCAAGACCAAAAGAGTCGCAGTAAAAAAGGCCTAGTTGTTATTGTTTTTTAAAAAGCCCAACAAAGTTTAAGGGAGCTTTTATTGCTTTTCCAGAAAGCTTCGCTTCTCGCTTCAGGGGTTGAAGCGCTCCCTTTTTCGCCATTGTCACGCTTCAAATAAGAAAAGCGAGAAGACTTCACTTTGAGCGCGCTTTAAGCGCTCTTTTTTCACTTTTCACGACACTGAAATCACCTAATGTTCTTGTATACTACAATAATAAAACTTTTTTTTATTCTTTTTATTCAAATCGGATTTTTTCAGTGTTGGGATTTGATCCTGAGACCTCATAGTTTTTACCCACTTTATTGATCACTATGAGGATGTGAGAGATTTGTATCCTTTCATGAATCTAACTTATATATACTGTCAATATATTTTATTTTATTATATCTTTATAGTAGGTTAGTTGTCTTATTTTCCTGAGGTACCTACTCAATAACTTGATAGTTAAAATTGTATTTGCAGTTAAGCTTGTCTGTCATAATACTAATGTGGGGAACTTTCTGCAGACAAGAAGGTTTTCCCTAACTTTTATGTGCTGGGATGGTATTCATCAGGGAGTGATGTTCAAGAGTTGGATATGTATATTCACAAAGCTGTGAGTTCTTATCATCTCCAGAAATTTCTCTTTGAGCCTCCTATGGCCTCTTTTTATTTTCAAACTTAGTCATCACTTTCTGATCTCTTTGCTTGTTAATTAAGAAGAGCAAGATAGAACTTGAGCTAGCTCGTATTACAATTTTTTTCCGTGTGGGAAAGTGAGGATGGTTTTCTGGAAAAAGGGAAAAGATCGTATAAATTCTACGGGATGATGCTATTCATAAGTTAATAAGGTCTAGTAGTAAAAATTGTGTATTTCAAGAAAACAAATGGCTGCATTTTCAGTTCAGTTGTGGTAGGTAGAGTTGAAGCAAACGTTGTAAATAGGAGGTGGAGAATTGGTACCATAACAAGCATGTCTTACATGTACACTTTTATGAAAAAAGTTATCTGTCATATTATCTGTTCTTGAGCAAATGGTTTTAGTATCACTCTGAAGAAGAGGTGCTGACATCTGTGTCATAAACTTTGTATGATTTAGGACGGGAAAACTATCATAAGAAGATCAGTTTATATGAGATGCCTCAGCATTATACTCTCTATGAGGAATGATTTGATCATATATCTTTGAACATTAGAATTACATTTTTTATTTTTTTTAATTTGCTTGCAAACTTTATACTCTTAGTACCTGTATTTGTGTGTCTCTGGGTAACTATATCCACCTTAGAATCAGGTGAATTTTAGGGTATTATAAGCAGCAAGGCTGATTAGGATTACTAGAATTTCAGGGACTTGATGAAGAGTTCTGTCTGCTGATTTTGCTGCTTGTTTGTAATCCAAAGTAGAATCATTAAAATGCAAAAAGTTTCAAGTCGTGAACCCTGAAGCGACACTGATTTGGCCTTAGGAACTGCTCATGCCAAGTTGACAAGCCAGCCTTGGTCTTAACAACTGAGGCAAGTTGCTTGTTTTCTGATGGCATGTCAAAAGAGCTAGATGTTATGATGTATGTTTTTGTCTAAAAGATATTTCTTTCAACTCTTATTTTCTCTCAGAAAAGGCCCATGCCCCAGCTGAAATAGTTCTCAATCATTTATGTTTACCTGTTATTCTAGGATAGCTTCCTTTCCACTTGAAACACAAAGACTTCCATGAAATTTTATTGTTCAAATTGTACCGTATCATCCAGAGGAAAGAGGAAAAAGAACCTGATTGTTCAATGATATTGAAGTTCTTGCCTCATTTAAGCCATAAAAGCGAAAAGAAATTTTTTTTTGATGTTTCATTGTTTCAATCATTATTTAGTGGAGTAGGCTATTGTAATATGTCCTTTCGTTTGTGGAGATAGTTTCTTTTTCAGGGGGTGGGGATGGGATGGGATATGCCAGCAAGGCGCATGGTTCAAGTATTACTTTATTTGGAGATGATTAATTTGCTAATCTTTCTAATAGATTTTATTTCTTCCCCTAGTTAGTGTCCATCCACGATAAGAATATTTTGTATTCAGCGATAATTAATCTTGTTATATATTCCTTTGTATCAGTTGATGGATATCAATGAAAGTCCTGTATACTTGCTTCTTAATCCTTCCATCAATCATGCACAGAAGGACCTGCCACTTACTATCTATGAAAGTGGTGCGTATAGTCAATATGACCATTGCTTTATGGCGAATATCTGAAATCAGTGTGGCAACTTTTATTGTCAGAAATTTTTCTTGTTGTTCATGTTATAATGAAATGTATTATTTAGCTGCAGCCCTTTAAATTTGTTACCTTAAAGTTCTTATGCAAGTTTGTAAAGTGGGTTTTTCTGCTGGAACAGTATATTTTTTTGAAATAAGTTCTTTTGGTGCCTAATGTTTTTGTTTTTGAACTGTTTGTTGGTACCAAGAGTTGCATGTCATTGATGGCATCCCACAGCTTATTTTTGTCCAAGCAAGCTACCAGACAGAGGTACGTTCTTATCATTTTCTATTATCTTGTCAACTAGTTCTTGGGAGCACCTTAACCTAATCCTTTTTTATTTCAAATATCTCATTGCTTTCTAGACTGTTGAAGCTGAAAGGATTTCTGTTGATCATGTTGCTCATCTTAAACCATCTGATGGAGGTTCTGCTGCAACTCAGTGTGAGCGCTGTTAACTTCTATTTCTTTTGCAATTCCAAGCTTGCAAGTTGCAACAGTGCTTATCAAAACTAGAATCATCTGATGTTTTATCTTCTCACTTTACATGATCTGTTTTCGCAGTGGCTGCCCACCTCACCGGCATACACAGTGCCATTAAGATGCTGAATAGCCGAATCAAAGTGCTACATCACTATCTGCTTGCAACGCAAAAGGGTATCTAGAATTTGTTAGGACTTGAAGTTACATTTAAATTGATAGTGGAAGTGCTGTAACGGGGCGACTCGCCTAATTCTGATAAAATTTTGTTATACTATACAACCTGAATAAACGTTGAGTTTTCCCTAGATGGACCTGTGAGTCCTCCAGATGCTTGATAGCCGTGGAAACTGTAAGAGTGAAGGGGATTGTATATTCCCTTGACGTTTCTGCTCCTCAGATGTTAACCTCATGAGTTTCTTCAATTATCAACATGAAATAGGAGATTTCGTGGGGCAGTTTGACCCAAGGATCTTAATGTTTTAGTTGCTGTGGATGCAGGTGATATCCCTTGTGAGAATTCACTTTTGAGGCAGGTCTCTAGTCTCTTAAGAAGACTACCAGCTATCGAGTCGGAGAGATTTAAAGATGATTTCTTGATGGTGAGTGCATTTTGAGCTTATTTAATAGAGTTGCAGATACATACGTGTGTGTCTCTGTCTGTCTGTTTGTGTGTGTATCTTCACGTGAGTTCACTCTGTTTCTTCTTATTGATTCCCCGATAAGAACTTTGAGATCTTTAAATGGTGATTACTAGTTCGACTATTGACTGCAAATTGCTTATTAGAGATCTTATATTTGTTTTAATGCACCTAATATATTTTGACTGCTTTCTGATTCTATCTTTATTAAGTTGTTCTTTCTTTTGGTGCAGGAGTACAATGACACATTATTAGTTAGTTTTCTCGCCATGTTCACCAACTGCTCTAGGTATGATGTTTGAAGCTTCTACGGTTTCTGCTTTTTTATTTGATCCTCATGATAAGTCAATTTTCTGATTTGGTTAAAGTTGCTCTACTAGCTTCTAACATCAACTTTTCTGTCCCTACTTTCTCATTTGTTCTTGATATATTTTCCAGTATAATATAGTATTTTAGGACTAAAATGAACATTGGTGGAATAACAATAATGATAATGACTACAATGGGTAGAACAAATAAATTCATCAAAGGCAGTAGTTACCTTACCGAAAAAAAAAAAAAAGAGACGGAATTCATCAAAGGTTCTTAATTGGGGCTGCTGTGATAAGAAGCAGTGAGGTTATGCTGATGATACACCTATGGGCTTTCTTCTTTTCTACGGATAGTTTTATACTTTTATGTTCATAATAATTTAGGAATCTTGAAAAGACTTATAAATTGATGAGGTCAGTAGGCAGCTTCATCTCTCAAATAAGCTCTTCAATCATGTCAAGACTGTTTATTAGTAAAACGTCATCTGCAATTTTGTAGTGTTGAAATAGGGCTACGAATCTGTAACGGTGCAAGCTGGTAATACGTCGTCAATAGTATTACCACGTAATGCAAGCAGGTGACACACTTGGTCATCTCTGATTTATGGAAATCGATGAGCCAAATCGTAAAGAATCTTATGTTTCTGTTTTGGTGGTTGCAGTACAATGAACGAGCTTGTTGACAAATTCAACACTGCATATGACAGGCATAGTAGGAGGGGCGGACGAACTGCTTTTATTTGAAAGTTGACGCATTGCCAGGATTGCTCTTTAGCTATTATTGAATTTCCTCTGTAGCAAGTAGCTACATCTCATCTTTGTGAGTTTAGGAGTCACATGTATGGGTCCAAGAGGCTTAGCTCAATGGTCACCGGGTCCACTTTTTGCAGTGTGCCTCACACCCGGCGTGGGATCGATTCCTGGCAGCAGCAAGAATTGTTGCTGATTATAGGGTCATCCTCGGTGTTGTTGGGGTTACCTGGACCGTTGTTATCCGGGCACTGAGTGATAAGGGGGGACTACGGAACCATTAAGGCACCTCAAAGGACACCCCAAAAAATAAGGGGTTGATAAGTGTTAGGATCAACCCTTTTAAGGAGTCACATGTATGGAATATAGGGATCAAAGTAGTAACTTTATTTTTTCTTTTGCCTTGGTATTAGTTTCCCCATGTGTTATTATACCTGTGATTCTTGTGGGCCCAGTTGTGGACCCTTGATATGTTTAGCTACACCAAAAGTGCAATTCGATGCACTAAAGCTTGAACTATATCCAGGGTTGGGTTCAAGAAAGGGTCCAACCATAAGGTTTATCGTACGCAATTTTACCTTATATTTTTGCAAGAGGTTATTTTTAAGAACGAATTCGTGGAATTATGTCACGTAACATCAATTTTATCAGTTGCTTCAAGAATTTTTTTTTTTTTGTTAAGTTAAAACATTCACCTAATTTGAATCAGAGCAAAATAGTGTATTTTGTTAAGATAGTGTAAGATTTAACAAAAAAGTGTGACTAACGAAGAATACTAGGTTAAATGAAACAATTTAAAGTATGCTGTGTAAGTGTATTTTTTTATTATGTAATTTAGGAGGGGAAAAAAAGGAGAACTCAATGTATTAAATTAAGTTTCTTTTTAATTTACTTTCTTGTATCATGAGTTGAAAAATTGTGATGAATAATTAATTAGTTTAACAATTGCTACATATTAATAAAATTATAATTAATTTTAAAGTGTTGAATAATAAAGAGACCTATACATATACTCATATATGGTCTTCCCCATAAAATCTGAACAACTAATTTATTTATTTTTAACTCGAAATAAAATAAACTCAGCCAATTTAAACCCTAACCCATTTTAAACCCAAAGTTAAAAATAACCCGAAATCCCATTACCCAAAATCCAGTGTTCCTTTTCCCCCAAATCTAACTTAGCCGACACTCCTCATTCTTCTCCAACACATGGTTCTTCTTCTCCGACTTTTCACTCTCCTTAGGTCTAATCTATTTGTGTGATAAAGGAGCTGGAGTAGCCTATGATAACCCTCTCGTTGAACGAATAGATAACACCTCTACTCCAGCGTCTCTATTACATTATGAGCAGATGGCGAAGGCATGGGAGATTGGACCAAACAACCTTAGATTTCAGGTTCCAATCCCATCTACAACACTTGGTGTTTCCCATTGGCTACAGCCCTGCTGGGCTTCGATTACCTTGGCAGCATGTGCTTGCTTGCTGGACAAGCTATCCAAAGACTATCCACGTGCCGGGTAAGTAAAGGATCCTGCTTTGGTTCTTCTGGCCCAATCATCTATCCACTTGAATATCTTTGTTAAATTTTGATACATTTTTAGGAAATCAATATATGTTTAATCAGGTTGGGTAGAAATCCACTCGACACAGCTGAAAAAAGGTAGAAAAACTAATCTCCATTACCTATAATATAATTGTAAAAAGTCCTATGAATGTTGTCTAGATAAATGTTGTCTAGATATAAGTACTACAAATCTATTATAACCTCTTCCAACTCTTCTTTGACATAATATTTTACTGTGCCTTATCCGAATAAAAATAAAACTTACTGTCTGATGGCAGGTTGTTGGACCTACATATAAACTACTTCTGAAGAAGGAGAAGGCTCATGAAATGGATGTAAATTCTGTGCAATGGAACTCTGGGGTAAGTCAATCGGATACCAGAATGATCGTATTAGTTTCTGCTGCAAGATGATTTATTTTTTAGTCGAAGCCGATATCATCTGAAAATTTCTTTGGCGTGTTAGGAATGGTAGTCTGTTTCCCATTCAATCCATTGTTTAAATTGCCCTGTTGAAGTGTAGCTAATGTATCTATCTTGTTTTGGCATGCTAATGCAGTAACCTGCTTGTTTCCTGGTTCTTGGACATGAAGCTTTTAATTTGGTACCTTTTGGGACGGTCTTTAGGTTACCAGTTAGATTGTTAATTTTCTACCCAACAATTCATAAGTATAGCAGTCTTATTGTGGATGACACGAGTTGCACCTAAATTCGGACATGTTAGATTGAAAAAAGCTTATTAAGATCATGTTTTATTTGTGATATATGAATTTGATGTCTGACTAATATTCCGCTTGACTCGACTTTCAAATCCTCTATTCTAATGAAGCCTTGGGTTATTGTGCAGTGGGATGGTATTACACATTACAAATGCTGGCATGCTGGGAACACATAAAAGCATTTAACTTTGGACCTGATAAATATTTGTTAACGTAATTTTTTCTGTACTTCCCGTTGACCAATGCGTAACATGATTTGTGTCAGCTGACACTTCGTGTTGTGGACCTCAAATATGTTAGGTATTGCAATGATTGTTGAAGTATGAGGCCGCAGTCTACTTGTTAGTGGATGACCATCTTTTCTAGCCCCAGATTCTTCATCTCTAGGTTTTAGACCAACTACAGTTTGGCAATGAAGGCTTACAGCTTTGTGCTTCTACAGGATACATAGTAAAATGTGTGCAGAATAGAAATGTTTAGTCATTGCCAAATGAACAACTGCCCAGCATTACGGTAAAAGCCAAAAAAATATCTGAGATATCGCTCTTTTTCTGATCAACTTTCTTTCTTCGATTAAGAGCTGAATTATGGATGTACTCTTTGCAAGTCTTCAATTAGTACTGGTGTGGCAGGTACTTCCCGTTGCTGGTGGCACTTTGGAGGTTGACTAGAACGATCATTATGCTGCTGGTGTTGGTAATAGTGGATCTCTTGTTAGTGGCAGTGGATAGGTGTTTTCCGTGGTAGAAACTAGCAAAGAATTAATTGGCATAACCAAAAGCTCATTATCAACGTTGTAAAAAGATGTCAAACATGGAGAACTATAATGATTCGGTCCCGCTCGGCACTCTTGCTGAGGTTCCAACCCATGCTTGAAGGCTCGGGATTAAATGGAGCTTTTACAGACCCCTTCAAGCATACATTCATGCATCAAAGTGACCAATCCCTAAGTATGGAAGATCGCATGGAGGCTTTGGGATGGCTCGCCTTTCAATTCGGCGTGTCGCCGATTTGACTAAGTGGATCGCCAACTTTACACCCAAAAACTTGAGCTACTGGTCATGGGGGCGATGCAGAGGCAATACCCAAGCAGATTTAGGCAGATTTAGCGACATTAAAATCCACAATGTGCGATCCATTGTGCACATTTTGTGATGGTGCTTGTTTTTTGCGCTTCTTTTAAGCTTTATAATAACCACTAAGTATAAATACTACTTTTACTTGAATTTTAGGGACTTTGGATGAATAGTGAATGTATGAGATTACTTGCTTAGTGCTAGTGATTTGTGGTAGATTGTAGCTAGTTTATATCCATAGTTGATCAATTAGGTGTGGACTTCACTTATTTGATCCATAGGTTCTTTTGAATTTAACTCAAGTCTTGTAATCTCCCATTTGTGGAATCAAATTCGAGTTTGCATGTTGATTAAATTCGAAATCTCGTAGATCCATTGAATGGAGTGTAGTGTGAAGGTAATCACTCCTTTATATCTTACTAGTTCTCTTGTTCTTTGCGAATTCACATATATTTTCCTGTTTCAATTTCTCTGTCTCGGTCTTTAATTATATTTTCCTAATCAAGGCCGTATCATATAAACAATGTCTGAGAGCACGAGATGGGGGTTTTGGTGTAGCAGAGTTGCTTGACCTTGAGGATCGACAGAAGCCTGAGGAGGATAAAGAGGGTTGAAATAGTTGGATCATTTTGGAGGAGGATATGGAGTTGATACAATATTAGGTGTTGCATGTATTGCTAATAGTGATCTGTGTCCAAGTGATGATGCCGTTGAATGCTTGTAGCACTGATTTGGCGTATAAAGGGAATAATTTCAGTGGCAGATCCAAAAATTAAACATTTGACATTCATTGCAATTTGGAAGGTTCATTACAATAGAGAGCAAATAAAGCACAATAATGCCTAAACTAGGGAAAAATGCTAAAGCCCGCTTAACAAAGTCTAGCTCAAGAACAAGTATAGACACAAAGGAGTGGTTGCACCCTAGGATGCAATCCAACATCCATCAGTCACCAACCTGTGCTATGGAGGTACCTAATTTGTATGTTACTACAATGAAAAAGGAATTTGGCACGGGCAGCCCTTGAGAAAGCAAAGATGAGGTCCGTCTTGATTTGAAGAGTTTTCTCTTCAAAAAACGCCCTTCTGTTAACTAATGAATAATGGTTGTGTCATCAGATTTGTGAAATTGCCAACCATCATGGCACCCAAATTCGCAGCCATCAAAACACACAACCAGCCAGGGTCGCACATTGCATATTGCAGAGAAATCGTCTCTTTTAGTAACTAAGCGAGTATATCCAACACCAAGCCAGCGCAAACCATGAAAAGAAGACTTGTGCGGAAGTAGCATCATCAGATCACCAGACAGACCTCGACAGTTATAAAGATCAAGTCTTTGCAGTTGACGACTCTTGTGACTTGGTCTATCCGCTAACATCTTCACTGAAGCATCAGTCACATGAAAGCAGAACCTTAGGGATAAATCAGTTAATGCTCTAGCAGCAGATGCAATGGTAAGAATAGCTGCATCAGATATTCCAGGCATGTGACTGACATCCAACAATAATAACGTCTTGCAAATTTTCGCCTCAGCATGAAATAAATACTCAATTCCCTTATCAGTTACTCTCTTACAGCCTCTGATGCACAACTGCACAATTGGTAAGTTTCCTATACCAAGAATGGCAAGACCCGAATCAGTGATATCAGCTTCTGCTAAGTTTAGTTTTGTGAGTGTAGCAACACCTGATATGTAGAAGAGACAGGGGTCTGCAATGCTTCTGCACCCACTTGTGTCAAGTACCTCCAACTTATTAAATGAGGACAAATCCTTCAAAGCTTCACTAGTTAGAAGCCTGCAAGATAACAACCTTAATTCAACTAGGGATCCTGCAACTCCTACCATATTATGAAACGCCAAGTCTGATAATTGAGGTGAAGTCAACACTTCAAATTTCTTCAGATTTCGGCACGAGTACAAAATTGACGAAAACCCAGCGTCAGTAACCCTTGTGAACCCACCAAGTTTCACTGATTCCAACCCTCTGCAACCTTCAGAAAGAAGGAACATGCCCATATTGTCCACTCTTTTAAATGTAGTGCGAAAATTTATACTACTTCGAACAATTGCAAGGGTAATTAGATGCTTGCAGAACTTCAGACACTGTAATCCAATGTTTGTCAAGTCCACTACAGATGGCTCCTTAAAAGGTCTGTCTTCAAGATCCAGCTCTACCAAAAGAGGAAGGGAATCCCCAACTATGATGAGAAGATCATCTGATATAACGTCCAAGACGAGCGATAAGCTTTGCAAGTTGAACCAAGGGATATCCCTGATCCTATCTAACCAGAGGACAAAGAAGTGTACATCCGTTTGCTGCAACTTCAATTTTTTTAAATTCTTGGGCAGAAATAGTACAAGAGGTTGTATATCAAATATATTGAATGCGGCCTCTCGGATTTTTATGGACAGCGACTGCAGGAAAGAAAAGAGCTCATAAAGTTGACCCTCTTAAGGAAGAACTCTTTGTTCTAAGAGCAATAAGGTTGAAGATGCATCAGCAACAATTTGAAGAAAAAAGAGAGGAGAAATATGTGAAAGATGGAATACTTTACCTCTAACAAGGACACCGTGTGGAGCATTTCTGTGAATTTCTGTATGAAAAGATCTGGTGATTCACACCCAGCAAATTCTATAAGCAAGGACCTGATTCAGAAAAACAACAAGGGGAAAGAAGAAAACATATGTTGGAAACAAAATTCAGGGATAAATGAGAGAGTATGAAAGCAACATATTGTTGGTGTAACCACAATGGACTTAGTTATCTTGACAGTGCCATCTTCTGAAGGTGAAGATATAGGGTGAAACTAATGAATGCCAAGCTTCAAAGCTAACGCAGTTCGCAGTTTTCTATACCCAAACAGCCTAAAGAAGTTCAGATACCACCAAGGATCAGCAAAGAAAACAATTCAAATTCAGCAGATAAATGAATTGGTTAACAGATAATTTGCACGAAACATGTTATTTAATTAACAAATCATCTTCATATATATCGGGAAAAAAAATCAGCTTCAGCAAGTTGAAGTGTAATGGCTCAACTGAACTGTTAGAACTAAATAAAGTCCATTATGCAGAGAGAATATCAGGATAATAACATACGAAAATCCAAAAATGGAGGTGATTGACGCCTTGACTAAATGATTGCAACCACTTGTAAAACTCTTAACATCAAAGATGTGAAACCCTAAACCAATGAAACATTTCATAACAATTACCAATATATGTCAATTGTTGAGAAGTTGCAAAAATGAAGTTTGACATGGGAGAATACCTTAAGTTGGGACACCTTTCTCCAACTGCACTAAGAATGTCGTAAGACAGAGAGGAACATTTGAGCAAACTCAAATCTTTGATATGTTCATCTAGAATATTGATAATAGAGGAATCATTGTTCATTTGGAGGCAATCGATAGTTATACTCTTGGCTCCTTGGACCCTACGCGCAACATGTCTTAGAGACTCTTCATCCAGATGAAATCCCTGTAAATCAAAGATACTATTATCAAAAGTTCATCCCAGAAGTAGAAATTGCATTAGAAAACTAAAGATGGTCAAATGAACAGTCCATTACTCCTCAATCTCAATCTACATACATCCTCCATATGCATTTCCCTCTATTCAATAATCGAAGGATTCATCAGAAATATGTGAATCTAAATCAACCAGCAATAAACTCAAAATAATCCTTGCTGCCAAAGCAATCTTAAGACAGTCAATCAATCAATCAACTACGTCTAGATCCTAAACTACACAATGTAAACTATATAAGTCCTGGAGTTCCACTCCACTCTATTCACACTCCTTTCATTTCGTAATGATCAACCAAGATACAAATCTAACGAAAGATTTAGATAATCTAGGAACAACATATTTCACTTTACATGAACTCGAGATAATTTCATTTCGTAATGATCAACAGAATAGTCAGCTAATTTGAACTTTATTTTCGTAATGAACTCCCGATTTTTCAGAAATTTGAAAAAAACCAAAAAACCGTTTTCACTCCAAATTACTCAGAAACAATTAGAAACAACTCCAATTATTATTCCCACCGAACGCAGCTCCAATTTTCGAATATCATTTTTTTTCCAATTTGAAAACAAAAAATTATTTTTTTCAAGTAACTGCAATAAATGAGGACATTCAATTTTTGACTTACAGAAAGATCGATAGACGAAAGGAAAGGAAGAATAAGTGCGACGGCGGAACTGAAGGATAGAGAAACACAAGCAGCGGAGCAAAGAGATGCCAAATCAAGTTTTTCCAATACATGACTTAGTATGGGTTCGGTAAATCTATCCATTGACGGCTCCCAATCTTCACTAGAGCTTCCTCCGCCGTCCTTAGCCATGAATAAAGCAGATACCAAAACCCAATTCGTCAATTTCTCCAGCAAAAAGGTACAAAAGATGATCTGTAAATTACAGTATCACAGATACATGCGGCCCCTGGGTCATCCAAGTCCTTTCTTGTTTCTTTTTCCCAGATCTTTATTTCTCTTTTATTTTTGTTTTATGTTCATTCAATTTGAAATTCTGGGATGCACTTTTTGTTTTAGGTATGTATTGTTGGGTTAGGTATTTTCATTATAATTTCAAAAGTCGGTGATCGTCGGAATTGGGAACGACAACATGAAGAAAGTGACAAGTCCAATATATTATATGTAATCAGGCAAAAAATGATGATGATTAATTTTTTAAAATTATTGAGATAGTAAAATACAGTAATTCTATGGATTAACATTTTCTACTGTTGTAAAGATAGCATTCTCTGGGGAATGGAATTAGCTTGAACTATGTCACGTAGCTCAATATGCTATATTATACAAAATTATATGATATTATATATAATGTATTAATTACATATAAAGTAAGATTTGAGGTCGTAAATTTTAGAAAAATCATGGATTAATACTCTCGAAATGCCACTAAATCTTAAATTCCTACTTCAAAGCCATATAATTTCTAAATGAGCGATGTAAGCCCATAAAAAACACACACTATCATTTAGTAAAACACCTAAATTTATAAGATTTGAACTCAGCCAGTTCCGATGGCATATATTCGGAAAATAGTTAACGAAACGTGGCTTGGCAAAGCGCCAAGTAATGCACCAAGAACGAGTGTCACGTATGAAGACAAAATAAAACATTAGAGGACATCAAGGGCAATTATGAGCCTGATTTGCCACCTCCACGACAAAGCACATGAACAAGACCAGAAAGGTCAGTTGCACAAGAAATGTGTCAATAACCTTCAATTCATATTATGCTCAATGGAAAAGATCATCTGAATATCTCATAAATCCACTAGACATTTCTAACAGAGCCTTCAAAATTGTCATCATTATCACAAGAATGAATAAACAGGGGATAAAATAATCCAAACTCAAAAAATGAATGTCTATTTTCCTTATCTTTATTCTATCTCTCATGTCAGACAAGTATGATGAGGATGATGATGTATCAGCCAGGACCTGCAAAGATGTCAGACATGAGATTGTTAGCTAAGAAAGCAGATATTACATCACTTATAGGGACACCCTTGTTTAAACTTATTTAAGAATTACCCTTCAAGTTGTTTTGCCTAAATCTGATCCCCATCTGAAACTAGGATTTGATATTAAAAAAATGGAAGTCTTTTATAGAATTTCAAAACAATGCTTCCTTTTCACATTAAACAAGTAACTACTTTTGGATGTAATGCAATACAGAGCCTCTTAGCCTCTAGTATGTCATAGCCATGGATCTAAATTTTGAATTAGCCTCTACTTGTATGTCAATATTTTGGTAAGGGAATTAGATTGTAGACTACCCTACATCAGCTAAATGTTAAATAAATGCACGTCTGAACATACCTCAAGTTGTTCTTCAGTGAAAGAATCTTTCTGAACGTTCCATGTGTCCGCATGAGTGCGTCGAAACTC
>JBDJHY010000102.1:21499320-21509783 GCA_039654485.1 Withania somnifera | reverse complement strand
CATCACGTATTTATTATAAATGACCATAAGGGTCATTACAATATCCTTTTTTAAGAGGAAATTTTGACCATTTTGGACCGTTGGGCAGCGGTCAAAAACGGCCCAACCCAACTGCTATATGTAAATAATTTTTTTTTTTTTTAAATTTCGAGCTGGTCCAGGTTGGGTAGATCGGTTAAGATTTGGTAGACGAGACCAGTTTGGTCCGGTCACTATTCTGATCTGATTTCTATTGGGCCGGTCAGGTCCGAAGCATTTTAGACGAGATTTTCCATTCAACCTGACCTATTTGACATCTTCATCTCTAATGGTTCCCATTTCATGTGTATGAACAAAAGTAAAAGCCTCATACACGTGAACTGTTAACCACCGGATATGAATTTTTACAAGTTAAACAAAGATGGTGCGTGCATTTCCAATAACAAAAATTGAATAACGTGCTTCAACATGGGAGTACATATGGACTCCAACATCTATATGGAAGCACTAGCATTACTTTATGGACTAAAAATTACAATCCAGGAAAATTTATTACCACTAATGATCGAAATGATTGTAAAAAAATCACTAGTATTGTATCAAAATTTGATTGATGATTCCAAGTATCTACTAAGGCAAGAAGAGCATCATCAAGCACATTTTCAGGGAAGTTAACAGAGTTGCGGATCGGTTATGCGAGCTAGATGTTGATGATGTAGCCCACTCCCCTCGCTTTTATTGTGAATGTATTTAATAGAAGACAAAATGGTTACTATGTTACCTACACTAGACTCCTTTTGTAATGACTCTTAATTATGTCAATCTTTTATTACCAATAAAGAAAAGAATAAAAACGAAAAGACTAAACAAAAAAATCCAATTCCAACCTACCCAAACAAACAAACAAAAAAAATTGCACGTTGGATCTTACTTTGGCACAAAAAATATGAGCATGAAATTGGAGTATTTAAAAAATATCCAGAGACTAGCTAGAGTTGGATGGAGAAATGTGTGCTACACTTCAACAAGAAGAGCTTAGAGAGAAAATTTGATTATATGAACTCTAAAGCAGGTGTATGAGATTTCATTTTATTTTAACTCAATTACAATTGTTTCTAAAATTTGATGACAGGTGCGTTGTGCAAATAGCCAAGATCACTTCCATGTAATATAAACAAACACATAGTCACAAATTTAATCAAAATATAAAATGATTCTTATTTCTTCAAGTATGACACCGATCGTGAATCGAGCTTTCAAAGCCGTCTATGCGATTATCCTCTTCTTCCATGATCTTCTACAGTGCAACTCAAATAATACCTAAATCAGCTAAATTCGTGTGGACGAATTTTTAGGGAAAAACTTGTGTGTAAGAAAATATTGAATGAAACCTTTTAAATGGGCACACATTTTAGGGTTTAAACCTTTCACAACCAATTAAGTCCTTTTTTTTTTCCACTGAGAAATTGAATTTCATTTAATTTCTAATTATTCGGGCACAACAGGAACCACAATATTTAATTCGTAATTGCACCTCTGAATTCATCTTGAAAGTTCTTCCATTACACTTTATTTAACTCCCTATGATAAAATTTAGATACTAATCCATCAAATTAAATTACTGATTATTTAATCTATTGATTATTCCCTTTAGACATTTGGCTATAAAATTTACCTGCAAGATTTACAAATAAGAGTTTATAATTATTCGTAAAGGTTGTGAGACTTTGGTTATGCCGACTACTAGCGCCAGACCTTGAGTTGAATTGATAGTACCATGTGTTCAATAATGTCTGTTGATTTTAGATTCCTTTCCTTTCTCAACCCAATTGTCTTTTGCGGGATGAGCAAAAATCCTGGATCCTGCAATGCACCTTCACTGAATATTAACAAAAGAAAGCTCTTGAATCGTAATCTCATCTACTGAAAAGGGGTCCGGACATAACATATTTTTTTGGGGACACATAGGCAGTCTTTGATTGACATGAGTTTTTGACATTTTCAACACTTAAAAAGTAAAGATTTTTTGTGTATCCTTAGGCAAGTCTCTGTGGATATGATGTTTTCTTGTTAAGTTTTGCAGGAAAACAGGGACCGGAATCACATATGCAGGAAAAGATGAAAATATTCCAAGTCTGGAGTTGAAAATGCTGGTACGAGCCGTAGGGGCTGTGCATGATTCGAACTATCACACGTATGGGACTTAATTGAAAAGGTACACATTAGGACCCAGGGACACGAGACCTCTCATGACTCGTGGAACTAATGTACAAGTCTTACTTCCAGTCGTGAGAGTGAAGTTAATGGAATTAGCAGCTGAGTAAGCTTGGAGGTTACGAGATGCCGCAAGACTCGTGATCTTATTGCACGAATCATGATTAAATCATGGGAAAAATCACTGAAGCTTGAATATCTGAAGGCCTGTATGACAAATAGCCCCAATGAATAGAGACCTACAACTATAAGTCGTATCACTACTCTTGGGTATGCAGAAGAATTTTTGGGACTTTGTAGTATGAATTACTAGGAGAAGACCCATGAGGCGTAGACCCTTTGTACGACTCGTGGGACATGCCCCGTCCCTGCTTTCATAGTTTGTGTGGGATATAATTACGTATGTTTATTTAGAATTTTATTTTAGAGGTTACATGTTTTGGGCATTGTCTTAACATACTTTAAGCATAAAAGATCTTACTTTTGCAATCAATTCTACAATTTGTTTGATTCTTCATCCATTGTTCATATACTATTCTTCTAATTAGTTACTTGAATATTGAAAGTGCTTTTATGATGCATTCTTTATGGAATCTTGATATGACCACTTCAACTCTGAGTAACTAAACACCACCACTATAATTAATGAAATCATGACAAATTAACGAACTAGGTTAAGTACTTAGTAATTCTAAGTCGGTGTGCATGAATATATTATTTTTTTTTCATTTTGATTTATTTTACTGATGGTCAATGTTAAGAACTCATCTAAATTCTATCCTTTCTCAAGAGAGAGGTAAAAACTAGAAAAAGAAAACAACAATAGAGATTTGAAGCTATCAACCTCCTTCTAATAAGTTGAGTCTTAGCAGGGAGAGTTAATCTGAGATCAAATAAAGGTTAGTAAGTAAAACACTCAGAGATCGAGAGAAGAAGAGTGATATTCACCTAAATATGATCGAGAGATGTTTAGGTGAACATATCTTGTTTGATTTTACATGTAACACATCAAAATAGATTACTACTACGAACAATAATCATGGGAAACACAGTCCTAGCATCTCTGTCACGCCCTGAGTCTACACCTTGGAAGGGACACGATGCCAAGAACCCAAAGGACCCTCAGCTAACACTGAGTATTCGGTACCCAAATTAATATCACGACAAAACGTGACAGAAGAAAATGAAATAACAAGAACTAATAACAATGATGGGTTGTTTATATAACATAAAAGTGAAATAGTTTGAAATAAAAAATTAATCAAATCCCATAACTGAAGATACTAAACATCATGTCTGAAAGCCTCTACTAACTGAGGTTAAATGGTTAGAACATACCTCTAACTCATAAAAAAAATACTGCAAGTAAACAACAGGAAATAATTTTAGAAGGCTGAGGACCGCTGACTAGACTCCAAAACCCTTGACCCATGAGGACTCACCACTCTACATCCGCTGGAGATCCAAGCTAACCCTGAGCAAGGTATAATAATAAATCTAAACGTATGAGCACTATATAAATGCTAAATCTGAAGACAAAAAAATTGAAAGGGGAAACTGAAATATATGCAACATTGATTTGAGCTGTATAATGAGAAACTGATAAAACTGTGCATCACATTAGATTCATAAAAACTAAGTTGCAAGTTGCAATGAACCACATTTGTTTAAAAAATGTACTTGAAAACCAACATTCCACAAATTCTGAAAATAGTCATACTCTACTGTGAAATTGGTGAGTCGTGCAATGCTTATTTTACTATAAACCTTGTACGCTGCACATAGGTGGGAGTTTCTTCTAACTAACATCCACTATGCGAGAAATATGGAGGTCAGTGTGCTAGCCCCTATACTGAAAAAGGGAGGTCCTAACCTGGCACAGTTAAAACCATAACTAGGGATCCAAAATACTAGACCACGATGGGAAAAATAAAAATTGCATTCTAACAAATTCTGAAAATAGTCATACTCTACCTCGGCGTAAATATTCCTACCAAGATACTGCTGCTTATAACATAGAGATATTATATCCAATCATAAAATCTGTGAAGTTGAGCCTGAGCTTTATAATCATGCCATGCCATGTCATACTCTTGTATCAAATTCATGAGTCATAAAATCCATAAAGAACCATCACACTAAAGTTTATACTTTCTTGAAATAAGGAATCAATGGGAAATCTCATGTTTATCTAAACTAATAAAATCATGTAAACTTTCATGCTAAATCATGTATAATAATAAATTCATGAAGAAGGATAAAAATCATGTAAAACTTGTATAATAAGAATAGCAAATATCATGAGGGTAACAAAGAATAGGAATTTAACATAGTTCATAATTTGGGTTAGAACCCTAGTTTTAAATTTATAGAACTTTACTTGAAAACTATGAAATTCTAGGCATGAAGGTGAAAAGAACTTTCTTCAATGTCCAATAAAAAATTCACGAAGAAGGATAAAAATCATGTAAAACTTGCATAATAATAACAACAAATATCATTAGGGATAACAAAGAATAAGAATTTAACATAGTTCATAATTTGGGTTAGAATCCTAATTTGAAATTTATAGAACTTTACTTGAAAACTATGAAAAAGGTGAAAAGAAACTTCATTCGATGCCCACATACCTGATGGCTGAGAATTTTGATTGGAACTCTGTAGGAGGAACCTGGATCTCTGAATTTGAGGATGAAGAGAAAGAACTCTAGCCTTTTCCTGAGAGAATCTTCTGAGTTTTTTAGGGGATTTTCGTAGAATGGGAAGTTTTTAGCTATGTATAGTCTATATACTACCCTCAAAAGAAGTTAAAACATCATAGTATCGGGTAGGAATTGACTAGAATGACCTTTATAAAAAGGGCTCTGAAAAACTATCCAGGAGAAACATTCAACAGTACGGTCTGTGGCATTAATACCGCGGTTTGTATGTTGGAACGATATTCGTGACTTAAAAGCTGGGCTACGGGATCAGTACCACGGGAGCATAACATAGGCCGTACTATGCATAGTATGGGCTATACTCTACATAGTACGGTCCGTACTGTCTGTCCGAATTCTAAAAGTCCAGAAACTGGATTTTTTAGGGAATTGACAGTATGACTATTAATACGGTCTGTACTTCTAATACCATGGATCATACTGTTGATCCGTTAATCAAAGGTACATAACTCAATACGCAGGGCCTCTTGGTACCGATCAAGAGTACTATCCATGCCGTAGTCTCGACCGTGTACTGTGCCTGCAACAACTTTTCTCTAGATTTTTGAATTATGCTAGGTACTGGGTTAATGACTGGTTCTACATATCAGAACATGTACGGAGCCTTACATTCTTACTTCCATTGAATAACAAACTCAAAATACTTTCAGTTTGGTTACTGAAATAATTACTTTAACATACTGAACCTGTTCACATGATAAAGTTTCCCCATTCGGAGATATTGACCACTAGTAAATTAAATCGCTTATAGACTCACTTCTACCTTTTTCCCTTTGGGATTCAACCCTAACACAGTTGGGTTCTATATTTAAACAACAATTATTTGCTTCTTAAAGCGAGGTGTAAGTTTGGGTGCATCAAATTTTGGTGCTATTGCCGGGTATTACGGCTTGAGAATAGTCTATTAATGTTTATTTCAGCTTGTATCGTATTTCCTAATTTTACTTTTCTTTATTGTTTTTGTTTTCTGTAGGATACAGGTTAGTGTATTCAATTTACCCAAAGTTTGAGTAAACCTTTATTACCTTACGACCCCAAAATTGAACTAACACTTAGAAGGATAAATGCAAAAGAATCGAAGTCCAAGCTAGAATTACAACTGAAGCCCAAGCTAGTATTGAAGCTGAATCCTGAGCCAGGGATGATGCTGGCAATATGAATGTCAATGATGATGTCACTGACGATGAAGATGATGCTGATCAGGATAGAGTTGGTGCAACTGGATATATTGTCCCACCACTAGTAGCTTTAGGAGCAAAGTTTAATATCGTCATCACTATGATTCAGTGGGTAAACCTAAAAAGGTTGTTTAGGGGGACAACATGAGATGAGTAAAACCCCTAATTGATGAACTTTTTGGGAATCTGCAAGTCATATAGATCCCAAGAGTTAGTCAGAGCGCTATTTGGCTGAGGTTGTTTCCATTGTCACTATATGGAGAAGGTACTCTATGGTTGAATGAGCTTACACATAATTTGGTTACTAACTAGAGAGAGATTAAGATCACCTTTCTTGAAATCTTCTTCCACCATCTAAGATTCTGCATCTCAGGGATGAATCAACAACTTCAGACAGCGAAATGGTGAAGCCTTGTATGAGACTTGGTTACGGTTCAACAAGAAGCTAGAATAGTTCCCTAATAACCAACTTAGAGATGACTATTTAAAGAACGTATTTAATAGATCACTGAATTCAGCAACCAAGCCTATAACTGACACCTTTATGGGAGAATCTTTTATGTCACGAACTTATGATAAAGTAGAAAAGCAGTTGGATAAGGTAATTAAAACTAATAAGGCATGGCATACTGGGGATTTCAAAGTTGCAAGTGATGTTCAAGAAGTAAGTATATCTGTTGAGTACTATAGGAGAGAGGAGCCTGATTTGGATATGGCTCATTTAAAGGTGCAGAATGAATTTCTGACAAAGCACTTGTTATCAAATGTGATTGCTAGTTTGGTGAAAGATAAGACTCCCACGCAAGAGAAATACTTACTAATTCTGAGGAGGAAGTAAAGTTTCTAAGCCAGTTGGCAGATTACCAAAGTATTGTTACCAAGGTATTATAAGGAGATAGATGACTATAGAAAGAGTGACTATCGCTAGGATAACTATCGCAAAAATAACTATAAAAAATATGATTATCAAAAGGATCGTGGCTTTTACGTGCCCTAAAGGGTAGAGATCGTGAATTAGGAGAATCCTCTAGAATGGAGGAGATTCTTGAACAAGTGTTCAAGAGAGTAAAATCTTCTAACAAGGGCATTAAAGAGATGTGGGTTGACATAGCAAATATGACATATATGGTTGACTCCCATTCTACAGCCATAAAATAGTTGGA
The DNA here is from genome assembly GCA_039654485.1 of Withania somnifera. Lineage (NCBI taxonomy): Eukaryota > Viridiplantae > Streptophyta > Magnoliopsida > Solanales > Solanaceae > Withania > Withania somnifera. The sequence goes on along the minus strand of JBDJHY010000102.1, from coordinate 21,502,529 downwards.
GACTTAGATGGGCCAAATCTAAGAAGCTTTAAATCAAAGGCAAAGAGGTTCCTTTCTTGGTAATACCATTCCCAACCCTGGAAATGATGGTTACTGTATGGCTATCACAACTAGGAGAAGGAAGGAAACAATAGATCCTCCCAAGTCGGTTGATCATATAGATGATAGGGCGTTATAGTTAATGAGGCTAAGCAGAAAGAATTGACTGAGGTTGATGGGAAAAAAGCAACATAGAAAAGTAAAGTTGATAATTTGAAGTTTCCTGTCAATGATGGAAAGCTTCTATAAAAGGGGAACAGAGGCCCCAAAGCTTCTGAAATCTATTCCCAGGCCTCCACCCACTTCCCACAGCAATTGAAAAAGAAGGTGGAAGATGTTAAATTTCACAAGTTTTTGTCTATGCTGAAACAATTGTCCATGAACATCCCAATGGTAGAAGCACTTGAGTAGATTCCAGGATACATGAAGTTTATGAAGGGCTTGATCACTAAAAAGGAAGAGTCACTTTTGAGGCCTTAGACAATTTGCATCACTGTAGATCGCATTGTGAAGAAGCCTATATGCATATTGTATGATGCGCTGGTGAAGGTTGAGGCCTTCATATTTTCAGCAGTCTTTTGATTCTTGATTGTAAAGTAGATATTTGGCTGTTGGAAGAGCATTAGTAGACATGGATAACAGAGAGCTGAAATTTAGACTTAATAATGAAGTAGTAGCCTTTACTGTGGTTCATTCAATAAACAAGCCTAGATCATGAGCATTATGTCTGTGATAGACACCATTGATGAGAGTATTATTCCCCTTGAGGAAAAATTTATTGTGGAATGTTGGAATCCCTTAATATGATTCAGTATATATTAGTTTTTTTTTTAGATAGATTCAGTATATATTAGTTCTTTTTTTAGATAATCTGATTGCTTGTAATTAGGCAGTAAATATTCCGGAAGATTTTTAGGAATTAGTTTTTTTCCTTTTTAGTCAATACTCAATAGTATAAAGATTAACCAGTATAAATCATTAAACATAAGAAGCTAAATAAAAAATCATTTCTATCTTCATGATATCAGAGCGAATACTGCTGAAGACACTCGAACCCTCAATTTTCAACTATGACCGAAAACTAGGACAACCAAAGTTCAGTCTCTTTAGGACAACCAGAGAACCAAATAGAGTTTGTTCTGGTCATGACTATAAATGGACTTGAAGGATCGACCTTCCAATTGACCGTGGAGAATCTAACTGGGCCAGAAAATGCTGCAATATTAGTTACCAAGGATAACTCAGGTAGTTCTCATGGCTCAGGCCCAAATCAGAAGAGACGCCCATGGTGCGAGCACTGCCATAAGAATGGTCACACCAAGGACATCTACTGGGAGATTTATGGTAAACCAGCTGAAGGGAAGTCAAGAAAAAATAGCAGGAATAGTGCGTATCAAGCCGGTATAGAAGAAAGAAGGTGGAACACTTCGAGTCCAAATATGTTCAATACTGAATAATTGGACCAACATTTCTGGGAATGGAGGTTTCTAGGTCACAAAAGGGGATCCGCATTTTCCAACGGAAGTATGTTCTTGATTTTCTCACCTAGACAAGTCTTCTTGGGTGTAAACCTAGCGATACTCCAATAGAGGTTGGAAAGAAGATAGGGGATACAGGCGATGCAGTCGATAAAGATGGATACCAAAGATTAGCGAGTAAGCTTATCTATCTCTCCCATACTAGACCTGACATTGCCTTTGCGTTTAGTGTAGTTATCCAGCACATGCACTCCCCGAAGGAAGCTCATCTAAAAGCAACATACAAGATTCTCAGGTATCTCAAAGGGTCCCCAGGAAGAGGCTTGTTGTTCAAAAAGAATGAAAGCAGAGAAATAGAGGTTTTCACAGACATAAACTGGGCAGGATTGATAGAGGATAAAAGGTCTACCACGGGATATTGTTCCTATATTTAGGGAAATCTAGTCACTTGGAGGAGTAAAAAACAGAACGTAGTCGCTAGAAGCAGCGCCGAAGCAGAATTTAGAGAAGTGGAAAAGGGAATGTGTGAAGGAATTTCGTTGAAGAAACTAATAGAAGGGGTACATGTTGAAGTCAATCATCCCCTGAAACTCTTTTGTGACAACAAAGCTACTATAAACATCTCACATAATCCAGTTCAGCATGACCGGACTAAGGATATGGAGGTTGATAGACATTTTATCAAGGAGAAAATCAAAATGGGGACCATTTGTGTAACATACATTCCTACCAAGGAACAAACAATAGACATTTTCGCTAAAGTCCTTCCACGACAAACTTTCGATGAGTTCATTTGCAAGTTGGACATGATTAACATTTATGATCCAACTTAAGGGGGAGTGTTGGAATCCCTTAATTTAATGATTCAGTATATATTAGTTCCTTTTCTAGACAGATTCAGTATATATTAGTTTTTTTTTAGCTAATCTGATTGCTTGTAATTAGGCAGTAAATATTCCGGCAGATTTTTAGGAATTAGTTTCTTTCCTTTTTTTAGTCAATACTCATAACCCATTGTAAATCATCAAAGAGACAATAAGTGAAATAAAAACTATTTCTGCCTTCATTCATTTCTGTCTTCACTATAACTTGTACAACTCATCATAATAGAAGATTGACACACTACAATTGGCATCAATATTCACATGTCCCTGCAAAGTTTACTGACAAAATTTTATGTCTACGCAATAATCTACGTCTACCTCTGCTGACTCATGTTACTGGTGCAGCCTGCAGACTGCTTCTATTATCGTATCAAGGTATGAGAAGTTGTGTCATCGTCCAAACTCGAGAAGGCTACCATATACACGATCCCACTCGCCAATGAAAAGGGACTCTGTATCCAGACTAAAAGACACTCCTAATATCTCAACAAAGAAATTAATTTCTTGGTCCACCTCATATCCACTTTCTACATAAAAAACGTTGACAAAATCAGCAAGCTCTGCCATATCCATATATCTACCATCAGACGTGTACCGGATTGATAGCTCCAAGGTTACCCTTCAAAGCAGTGACTAACTTGGACAAGTTTCAAAGATCCCATATTCTGCACGTTTTATCTTGGTTCCCAGTTGCAATAGTTAGACCATCAAGATGCCATGCTAATGCAAATGAGTAGTCCACATGTCCACAAAGGAGCAACAACCTGTGAACAATACCCTTCCTAGCATCATTAGCCAAATTGGATTA
>JBDJHY010000102.1:21451933-21467583 GCA_039654485.1 Withania somnifera | reverse complement strand
GTTCCATTTTATCAAAGATCTCAATGGCCTCTTCCACCAGACCTTTGTTCATATAACCGGCAAGCATGGAGTTAAAGGGGCAAATGACATCGTTGTGCTCTGAGAATTCATCAAGAACTTGTTTTGCAGATGCCATGTTATCAGTAGAAGAGTACATAGAAATTAAAGAGCTACAGATGTGGGTATTTGGTTCTATTCTGTTCTTGATTATTTGCGCATGTACTGCCTTACCTTCAACAACAGCTTTCAAATGGCAACATGCTTTGAGAACAAAAGTATATGTATGGCTATCCGGTACAAGGCCATCTGTTACTAATCGTTCATACAGAAACAGCGACTCTATAGGGCGTTTGCTAAGAATCAGACCTCTAATCATCACATTATAAGCAAAGGTACCAGGTGACTGAAATGATGATTTAAAGACTAACAATGCTTCATCAGTTTCAGACACTCCAACATAGGATTCTACGAGCCTTGCTGCATTTGGAGAGCGATGAATTAATCCATTGAGAATCAGCTGGCCGTGTAATTGTTTGACTTCCTTGTTTACGCGACACATCTGGAGTAACAGAACACTACTCGGGATCTTATTTCTATTTCCGCGTTGCAATTGTAAAAAGTTCTGCTCTAGTACAGGAGAGCTTGTTGAAGCAGCTGCCATTTATTGTAACTGCTTAGAATGCTCTACTTTGTGTTCACTTACAGAGGAAACTTAGTTGATGAAAGTAAATTTTGTCTAATGCCCCTTGAAATGGCTTAGCTTTGTATTCTCAGCCGTAGAAACCTTATCTCAACAGACAACATGATAGCAAATATGAATACATATCTATCATGTTATGCGTACAAGAAATACTAATTTGATAAATTAGTCCCTCAACTTTGGAAAAACAGGGCTTAAAAGAAAGTCCAATAGCTATTGTCTCAACTATGATCACAGTGCATTTCAAATCGCGGTGCTCTGTGACCTTCACATTGTAAACTAAATGGAGATGCCTCGCGTATGCAATGATCAAAGTTCGGACACATCCTAGTCCTCCCATGACTTGCGAGGATTTGAATAAGAAATGGAAAGAGGAAGAACCAAAACAAGAGGATTCACGAATGCCCGTACTGAAATTACAACAAAATGGAAGAATAGCCAACAGATCATCGGGTTGCCAATAAGAGTCATGTTTAATACACAAGTAATCAGCAGTAACTGCTGTAGTAATATATCGAGAATTACAATTCAAAAGAATTTTTTGTTGATCCAGAAATCAGTGGAACCATGGCACGTAGTAGAAAACTCAGAGTTACAAACGATATTTGACAAAAAGAATACAGAAACTACGCCAAAACCAATAGGGATCTTCAGAGAAGCAACAATAACAAACCCATAAGAGCTGTTGCAATCATCAGCACTGGTGATAGTTTACAGCTCATTTCGCTGTTACTAACATTGGCTGTTTCTGATGCTGCTGAATCAGGACATGGTAGCCCATTTTTGTCAGAATTGCACTCACTGGCAAAAAGACCGGGTGGGTACTTCCCGTGGAGATTAATGTAGCTGAACATGGTAGAGGCGCAATCATTTGTCAAATCATTCACATAATCTGCAAAACGACAGGCAAACTGTGCAAGGGCAGCACAACATTGTTTGGCTGGGTATAGCGGTCCTCTGCATTGACTAGTGACAACAGTGTAGTTTTGAAACTCAAAGCTAATAGGACAAGCTGCATAAATATTGAAGCAAGATATTCGTCAGCAAGCATTTCAAGCTCAAGGTAAAAGTTTTAAGCAAACAAAAATCTTCCTAGTCACGGTAAAAAGATCAACAGTCAGCTACAAACATGCAAAAGCTCAGCGTCTGAAAGTAGCTAATAAATGAATAGAACAAAATTTTAACCCGGTTTTAAAATTGCTTGATGGAGGAAAACAAGACTAAATTGCTTTTAAGTCACCAAAAAGATAGCGACTTCTAAATGTCCTTGCAGGAAGGATGACTTAGTTGAACCACACAAGCAGCAACATATGAATTGTGAGAGATTTGCAAAACTTGAGACACTGAACCCTCAATATCTAGTTGCTCCCAGGAATCATGCTTCATATACCGAGGAATGGGGATAATGTTTACTACCTACCATCTTTTCATGTTTTCCTCAATAACAATCATCTTAAGTTAATTTTTGGTTTTCCTTCTCGACCTGTAGCTACAAGATTTGTATTTTTATTTACAGATGAGCTTGAATGATAGTTCCCTCCACCAAGGTATCATCTAATATGACACGTTTGTAGTCATTCTTCAAAGTTACTATACTTTTATCAGTTTGCTACTTTTGACCTAAAAAGTATCCAGTACCACCATAAATATAATCCTTATCGAAAAGCTGCCTTTAAATACTTCAACCCAAATAACAGTCAGCCCTAGATAACATTTCAATCACATGGAAGCTGGATAAGCACCTAAGCTGCAATACTCAATAATGTACTTCACATTTATACCATCTGGGCATGTCATTCCCTTTCCGTTTTCCATCATCATGGATGACAGAAGCATACGAGAAGATTCACAGTCCACAAAACAAGAGTACCATTGAACAGATGCACAAGTCCTATAGGTTCGTATGAAGCTGACTATCATTAAACATACATTCCCGGCACAGTATCAAGAAAACAAATTGGAAAAACATCTTTATCCATGTGGTGCTATGCAGAACTTCAGAGTGCGTGAATAGGCAGGAGATTGCAGCATATTCTACTGCCTATAGAAGGCATTCAAGCATGTTAAAACAAAACTTGACTGAAAGAACATAACCGATACAGAACAGCAAAGAAAACGACAACAACAACAAACCCAGTGTGTAATCCCAAAGTCTTCTGAGAGGATAGAGCATGCGCAGATCCTGCCCTATCTTGAGAAGGTAGAGAGGTCGTTTCTGATAGATCCTCAGCTCAAAAAATGATAAAAAGAGCCAGAAATCTCAGCAAGATAATAAGATAATCAAGACTAAAGGAACAACATGTAGCAATAGAAATCGAAAAATAATGAAAAAAAGAATAATACTAATCCATCTTCAACTACAAACAATTCCTCTCACCTCATCTCAAACAAAAGTAAAAATGACACACCTAGATCCCAGAAAACAGAAACAGAAGAAAATAAGCTCAAATACAAGAACACCCAACAACTATTTTGACAAATTTAGTTTCTCAACAACAGTTATACATGAACAACAACAAATCCCACTTAACAGATCTTTAGTCAAACTAATTAGTTACTACAAAACTTAACTAAAATACCCACAAATCTAGCTCCGAAGACAACCAAATGAAAACAATAAAGATGACAAAAATCAAGAACTTACGTTTCTTGGCCTGGAGCAGATTCCTTCCAGTTGAAGCTTGATTAATAAAAATCCCATCTTTATCACAAAAAATTAACAATAAACATAAGTAAGATCATTCATAGCAAAACCCAATTCTTGCAAAAGAACTGTACAAAAAAACACAAACCTGATAAAGAAGCTGAAGCTGAAACACCAGCTAAAATGGAGCAAGAAAACACTAGAAAAATACAAGAAAAACAATGCTTCCACTCCATTGTTGTAAAAAGAATCTAGAAATATAAAAGTGAAGAAGATTAATTCTTGAAAGCAAATTTCAACAACAAACCCAAAATAAAAAAGTGATCTTTTTTTTTTTTTGAGAGAACATCAAGAAATAGAAAGAGATCTATCTGTTTCTTACCTTTTTATCTAATGTTCTTGCCAGCTAATATGTTTTACACTAGTTTGTGTATATATGTTCATAGTGGAAATATTTTTGTAAAATAGAAACATAATAAGAGTTTAATAATGCCATATAATTAGAAAAAAAAAAAAAAAAATGGAGTGGGTACAGCATATACAGCTAACACCCGTTCTACGCGGATACTGGCTTTCTTGTGAACGCGTTATCTTGAATTAGTAATAAAGTATATATATAGCCGAGTTTAATTTGTTTGGAAATGAGACGTTATTGTTCTTAGGTGAGCTATTGTTCTATTTGTTAGTGGTGAAAAGAGGAAGGTAGACGAGGTGAAGGTAAAAATGAGTGATGAAAGGGTCAGCTTAGAAATCAAATCATGATTTAAGTTTAAATTTTTTAATTTTAATAACACAATTTACTGATTTGTTGATAAATTATTTATATTTGGTGAAAAAATTATATGGTAATCAACTCTAAGTTACTACTTGGTTAGTTATTTGGAAGTTGATGATTAAGTGGTAAATTTAAAATTGGTATTTATGCAAGATTAACTTAAATACTATATAGATAATTGTTGGATTAGTTTCATTAAGAATTGTGTGATCAAAGTAGTCTTATGTTTATCACTTTAATAATGCTAATCCCATAATTAGCTCGAAGTTTATTATAAAGAGAGATATAAGCCTGAAAAATAGCATTGGATTTTGATAATATTTTTTTTCTTTTTTCTTTCGTTTTTACTATGTTTCTCCAAAAATAAAACGAGCTCAATTTTTATAAATTAAATGGAAAACGGATAAATGTGCTTCGGAATTTTTATAGAAATACGTATATATCCTTCGTCATGCTTTATTATCATATATATTCTTACCGTGAGGACCATATATACTCCCGAACTTTCATAAATTATACATATGTATCCTCCGTTATACTTTAACGACATACATACTCTTACCATCATATTTTAGGGGCATATATAACTTTAATCTAAATGAAACAATACATGGCGTGATCTTAGCAACTTATCCTATTATTGTATTCAAAATTAAAAGGATCATCTATTTACTCTATCAAACCCCAAAATTATAATAGTTAAATTATATTGATAGTACTAAAATTATATACTTATATGTGTAAAATTGAGATCTTTTACCCTCTCACAAAATAAATTTAAGAATATGTCATTTTCAAATCTTTTATGTATAAAAATAAAATTTCTCATCTGCAAAAAGGAAATATCTCTTTTATAAAACTAAAAAAAAATAAATGTATCAAGTTCTCCCCGAACTCTAACTCATCAAGGACTTCAATATAACTTAGGAGCTTGATTTAATCTAACCTTTTATTGTATATTCACTCATATAAATTTTAATTTTTAACTGGCAACTCAAATGATCAATGAATTCAACGACATTTTCAACCTATAAAGTTTCTTTTTTTATTAAAAAAAAAATACGTAATGTAAATCGAAATATTTGACTTTTTATTGTTTTGCCACATCTCATTAGCATTTGACTAACGAACGTGTTGGGCCGTTGGCCTCTTACCACTTCTAATTAATTAGCAGGTAATTTATTATATTAGCTGTGCAAGTTGAATTACAGAACCAAAAACCAACAGACATCCACTTGAATTTTCCTTAACTACAACTGCTATTTCTCGAAAAAGACGTGTCTTTGGTACAAGTCAACCAAAACAAAAAAAGGAAATTGAACATGCACTATTTACATCAAGTTATTCTCATATATTAACTTAAATACTCCATCATACATATTTAATATACGTTCTTATATCAGTTTATTACCTAACCATAATACATATGTAGGATAAGAAAAATAATCCCGACATCAAATGGAAGTCAATCATGAGATTGATACTACGATAAATACTTACACTGATTGTATATACATACCAAATTGAACAATTTTATCTTATAGAAATACTTTTCCTCTACTTCTCTACTTCATTGTTAAAGGTGGTAACTTAATTCCTATTATAATGATAAAGTAACAGGGACAATTAAGATGGTATACATATGCAAAAGGCTTTCTTTTAAGCTTTTCCTTTAAGATGTTTAGTAGTAAAATATAATCAACATCATCTTGCAGTACCATAACTGCAACTTCTGTAAAGGACATTGTACAAAGGTAAAGAAAAAAAGGGAAAACTTTGTCACCAATGCTGGAGTGCATTAGATAACATCTCCTTTTGCAGCATAGTTAGCAGTTAAAGATTCTCATCGCGACTTGTCAGGTACTCGAATCTCCAGCGTTTCGGTATTCAACACCACAACCTCGGCCTCTACAACAAAACATCAGCAGATCTCATACTTAGTTCATGGAGGTTATAAGGGTAAAGAAAATAAGCTATGTAGTATGTAGCATTATACGGATATGAGTCATATCCGATACAGAACCCACTCATAAAAACAGAAACACCCCAGCAATTAGCTTTCACACGTTTTGTTATGACTTGAAAATGTTTCCTGTCAGTGTCCCTTCAGAAGATAAGGTGATTTTACAAATAGAAGATTCAGGAGTCAGAAAACTAGCTCATACATATCAACTTGATATACAGGTCATGGGGCCCGGGATCCAAGTTTCCTGGCCCTGTGTAAACTCATCTTGAATCACCATCTTGTAGAGATTATAAGATGAACTCCATGACATGCCACCATCATATGATCAGCTAAGCACATATGTAGTGATAGATTGTCTAGCTGATAAAATAATGATGACCAACAAAGTCTTCATATTGTTATGTGATGCTTACATGATATCTCGACTCTTTTAGGTTTTCCAGTAACTCTGCAATTTCAAGTTGCTTCAACACCGTCGCATGCAATACCTGTTGAACATGTAAAACATAATAAGAGAGCATTCCAAGCTCAAAGTTGCAAGCATCATTGATGAGCCTTACCCTTTTTGTTTTTTCTAGGTCAACCTCAACCGACTTGATCCTGCTGAGTGACTGATGAAGCAACCGGTCCTTATCTGCTGGGATCTCAGTAGGCCGCCTGTTTATTTCTTCCAATAAATTTTCCAATTTATGAAGGCGCTGCATGCATGGGTGGGCCTCCCTTACTCTTTGAACTGCTTCATCATTAACAGATGAACTACTCCCTTGCCGTTCTTCCAATGCATTAACCGGGAAAACATTTGTCTGTTTCCTCCAGTAGTCAAAGGGAAGACTACGAATAAATCCAAAGAGTTTGAGTATGAAAGGTATCAGTTTCCTTTCCAAACAACTGAAACAGCTGCTCAGAATCTTCTCCTGGATTCTTTCATACCAATGAATTGCCCAGATACCTAAAAAGCACATGAATACTGAACATGAATTCCACGATCTATGGATTTACCATTCTAGCATGAGTCTTAGCTTGGACGAACTCAGAACTCAATTGAATTGACTGCAAAGAGTATACATATACACGTCTACGTACGTCATTGCAGAGTGTGTACACAAATGATGAAAATGAGTAGCAAAAGATGGACAGAATATAGGTTTAGTGGAGTCTCCAATAATTTAAAACCACTAGGTGGATATACAGTGGCTGCAAACAAACCGGGTGAGCACATCCACCGGCCAAGACAGACTTTTAGAAAGGCAAATAAGACTTAAACAAGAAGTTTCCCATTTCTCACAAGCCAAAAGGAAAAGGTTATCAAGCAAGAGATGTACCGCTTCTGAAATTCATACTCAAAAGAATCATTATTCCCTTTAGGTTTTCTTTTCCTTGGAGCGTGGAGAAGTGTGGCGAGGCAGCATAACTTCCTCTCAAATTTATTATATAACTTTAGACAATGACCCATTCACACTATGGAATTCCACCATCTTCCTCGCTGGCATACAGAATATTTTTCTTTTTCTTATGTTAACAAGTTGATAAAGACAAAGGACCATGGTAAGCTCAAATTCTTTCAATACAGGTCCTTCATATAATTTCAATAAGTGAAGCTCTACAGTTATATGAATTAGGTCTATTCCTGAAATTAGATGCATAGCTGATTAATTGACTCAAATTAATGATCCCTCCAAAGAAAATGGGGAAATAAGAATCATAAATTTCAGTATTTCAGAGCATGACTGAAAATCATCCACAGAAAGTAAAGGGAAACATAAAATAGCAACATTAGCATTAAAATAGAGCGTCAGATCTGAGGAAAATCTGGATGATACGGTCAGAGGAGACGAGCTGATTTTGAACGACGAGATAAAATTAGCCCCTTGATGAACATGAAAACAAAGGATCATATCTTGCAATTGAAAAGTGAATTCAACTAACAGCAGTTTATAATTCTCATGGTGTCTTTATATACCAAGTCAGATCATAGAACATACTAGTTAACGCAGCTACCATTGAAAGGTTCTTTTGATGGAATTCATGATTAACAAGACAAATACCTTCAGAGTTAGGCATTGTATTAGTGGACCAATTCATTGGATTGGTCACGAGAGACTGTTCTTTTGGATGCAGCAATCCATGCTCATTAGTGACACCTCGGTCGCCTAGGCTGACTTCGTCATCACAGCTACAGTAGGCTGTGGAATCTGATGACATAGCCTACGAAACCAATGACAATAAGTCAAAAAAGGAGTGCTATAAAGAAATGAAGTGCAGGAGCATTACAGGCGCTGGATGAAACAAATGAAAAGAACACTATATATTGCAAAACTCACTTCTTCATCAACTGGGGCCAGCCTCAAATATGAGCTACTACTTCCTCTAATTGGTGAACACGAATCATCAGCATCTGATACTGAATCACTTGTTGATGTGTCGCCACTCCTTCCCTGTCCACAAATAAATTGTGTCATACAGATGAATGCACAAATGAAAAAGAAAAAATAAGAGCATGCCCAGGGTGAAAATTTACCTTTGAAGGGCGTATCTGAATATAGGATTCAATTTTCCTTTGGTCACCGATTTTTTTAGAGATCTCCTTCACAGTTGTTGCCTCTACATTATACACAAGCTAAAAGCAGAGGAGAAAATAGTAGGTTATTATGAACTAAATCTCACTCCAGGACTAGTTAAAGCATACCGAGATGAAGATTATGTCTTAGAAAGAAGAATATAACTGAACAGGCATAGCACACCTTCATTACTTCAGGATCACTCCATGGACCCTTGTTAGACTTGAGGCAGCCACCCTCAACAGAACAGGTACAAGAGCCACCCAAAAAGTCGGGCAATTGACTTTTGAGAGAGAGAGAAAGAGAAACAATCAGATAAATGGATGAACGATATTATTCTTCAAAAGGAAACCGCAGAACCAAAAAAACAATGTACCTTGGGTCAATAACTTCAAGTAGTTGAACCAAAGATTTGGGATCGAGCACCTGCAAAAGTAAAGATTGGAACACAAAGATTCAGTCAATCATAGTTAAGAGAATGCAAAAAAAAAAAAGTCTACGCTTTCCTCTATTACCTGAATCTTGGCAATTGTCTTTGCATCCAGAAATTTTTGAGCAGCTGGCCAGAGCATCTTTTTGAAGCCAGGGCCAGCATTGACAATGAACATCCGATGCAGTGTCTACATATAGATGTTGGATATTATTAAGGGCATGCCATGACAATAGAATCTGGATAAACTACTCGGATGATCTCGTATATAGATGTTCACAATTAACAGCTATACCTCAGGATAATAGCTATTATCAATTTTTGCCATGGCTGCCAAAAGACTAGCAGCTGTCCTTGTGAAATTTTTCATCCCCTACATTGACAGCATACCATATTAAAAGTTGAACTTGAATAATAACCGACAGTAGTAAATAAAACATGAGGAGAAAACTCAGAAAATCTTGACAGAAAAATTTTCCTCGAGTGGAAATGATTGGTTAGATGGGAACGGTACAAAATTGTATTAATGCAAAAATAACATCAATTTCCACAAAGTGGAGTCTGGGAGGGTAAAGTGTACGCAGTCCATACCACATATCACTACCTCAGAGGTGAGATAGAAAGTTGTTTCAGAAACCCTCGGCTCAAGAGGAGAACAATGTATAAAAAGACATAATACACGAACAAGGAACAATGGGTAGTAGAAACAACAGATAATAGCATAAGCAAGACTACCCCAAAATATTGTGGTATGTTAATGCAAGAATATACTCAAAATACAAGGGTACAACTGAAACAAGTCCGGAAAAAAAAATCCAACTCTTTTGTGTCTGATCTAGTTGGAGAAAATTGATGAAAGTAATGGATCCAGACCCAGTTTGTAAAACCACCTATGGGCATGCTAGCTATTCATATATACCACTCGAATGTTTCATGCATGTCAAACGACCTTGTAACAGAAAAGTTGGATCTCTAGTCAATGCAATTAACTCAGTAAGCAGTAAAAATGGTTCAGACCATGTAGATTAGAAAGCCATACAAGTTAGAAGCAACATCAATTTGGTAAATTAGTCACAGATAAAATTAACATACTAAGCCTTGCACATCCAAAATTGTAGTTGTTGAGCAGATCATTTTCTGTGCGGCAATAGAACATGCAGGAAACTTCTCATGTAGTGCCCTTTCAAATTCTTGGACATGATATTTCAAGTAGCGATCAATTGTTGTTATCCGCATTAATTTGTTCGGATTAGCTTGTCCAAGCCTTTCGATATAAACAGGCCTTCCCTCCCTATCAACTCCATGATATCGTTGTGGGTAGAACTGCAATACTTCTTCCAACTCTTCAAAGTAAAAGTCCTGAGTGGTCACACGTTTCAATAAGAATCTACAATTATACAGAACAATAGTGAAATTAATGTTGAGGTAATGGTATTAAATACCTGCAATATTGTGTCTGCTCCAAACTCTTTCCTCCAGTTAAGCATGTCTTCCCACATCGGAATAGTTTTCTCAACATTGAGATCTCTTGACTTCAAGAATCTATACAAAATTAATGTTAACGAAATTAGGTTAAACATCTCGCCACAAGATACAAGGGCAAAATATGCAAATGCAGAAAACAAACAGCTATGCAACTGTAAACAAAGTCTCAGAAAAATGAGTAAGGAAAATCAAAGATGTTTAAGATCCATCTTCATCGCTAGCTAGGGTTCAGGGTTCGTATGCAAAATTGGCAAAATAATACTTCAGAAAAACAAATGCACCTCAACAACGTATGGTAGTCATCATGTCTGGGTGGCAATGAATTCCGCTCAAGGAGCCTTTGACGCAATTCACAGACAGCAGTTTCTTCTTTTACATCACGCACATCCTCTATCGCAACTGAAGGGAACCTGTAGTCCACTTTCCTTTTCCCTCTTTTCTTCAGAGAGTGAGTGAACTTGTTTGAAGCATTTAATGCCTTTTTCTTGAAAGCGCCAATTCTCGAACGACGTCTTTCATCCTCTGAAACCTCAAAGTCTGGTCTTCTTTCTCTTACGTCATCATAAGCATCCAACCATTCTAGAATACAAGTTATTAAGCAAAACACGCGTACGTGAGCAAAAAGATAAAACATACAACCTAGATCATCCATGACAGTTTTTAAGGTCAATTATTAAATGGGAAGGACAAACCTGACATCCTTGCAACAAACAGGATGTAAGAATGATGAAGGAGATGTGGTTCTTAACGTTTAAGGCAATCTAAGCTGTTCTGCAGGAAAACCATCTGAGCTCAAGTTGCACTACTTCATACGAGACAAGAGGAGTGACTCCAATCAAAAGCTGCCTTAACAAGGAGTAGGAAGAAATGAAAGATGACACATTAACTAATGTCTGAGATAAGAAAAATATTAATTTTTAGAAGTATAATGCTATAAATTTGAAACACATTCTTCCTATGCAAAGAGTAATTTATATCATTTACTAGAAGTCCATTGATTTCAACGGAACTGCTGGCACAACATCTCGCAATGACTAGAACAGCATAAAGATTATAGTGAAGTAGCGCTTTCAAGAACCAATTGAAAGGGAAAATGAAAATCCATTTCCACTCAGTTCTCTCCCTATAAATAAAATTGGCTAACAGATCTGAAGTCCAGAATGCAAAACCGCACAACTGCGTGCATTTTCAGACACTCCACACTCACATATTCACAATTAATCAATTATGCCTCAATCACAAACTAGCTGGGGTTTGCTGTATCACATAGCCTAAATTGTATTGAGCACCATGGACATTTCTTAATCTGATTAGGACATTCGCAATGCTAAGTTTTCATCCATCAAAAGAATTTAGGTACTCAAACACAACCAATTGATGACCACATAGAAACTCACCCAGCTGTTTCAAGACAGTAAATTTAGCTCAGATCTCACAATCCACATCAAGATTATCTCCAAATAATGACAACAATCATCTACAAAAGACAGACCTTTTCAAAATGCACCATGAACATTTCTTATACAGATTACTACAGTCACTAATATCCAAGTTTTCATCCACCAAAAATAATTTAGGTATTAAAAATTTTAAGAATACAAACACAGCAAATTTGATGTTCATAGAGAAACTCACCCAACTGTTTCAAGACAGTAAATTTAGCTCAGATCTCACAACCCCACATCAAGACTATCTCCAAATAATGACAAGAATCATCCAAAACATACAAACACAAAATAAAAAACAAGAATCATCTAAAACATACAAACACACAACAAAAAACAGACTTTTCAAAATGCACCATGGACATTTCTTAAACTGAGCAGTAAATTCACTGAAATGCTAAGCTTTCATCCATCAAAAAATAATTCAGATAAACAAAAACAAGGGGAAAGGTTAGTAATTTTGAGAATACAAACACACCAAACTTATGATCAGAATTCACATGGAAACTCATACAACTGTTTTAAGAAAGTAAATTTAGCTTAGATCTCACAACCCCACGTCAAGATTAACCCCAAATAATGATAAGAATCATCTAAATCATAGAAACACACAACAAAAATCAAAACTTTTTGCTTTTTAACTCATATAAACACACACACACACACCCCCGCCAAAAAAAAAACTAAACTTTACCTGAACCCTAACACAACCCAAGCTAAATATGCAATTAACAGAGCTTTTCCATTGATTTTTCCCTTTCTGAAATCCAACAAGTGATTCAAACCTCAACAAAAACCCCAAGGTTTAATTTCAGAACATCATAAATTTCAAGAAAATTCTGTACTCGGCTGAGAAAGAATGAATGAACTCTCTCTATGTGTATAGATTGTAATCTTTTTCTGCCTCTCACTCAACCAATTTGCTGAAGTTTCCAGCTCCACTTTTTATATTATTCTACTTTGCTTTTTTTTTTTTTTTTTCTTTTCTCTCTTTACGTGTCACTTTTTAAGCATAAAAAGCAAAATAAGAGGGAAAGTAACAGCATGCTTAGAACTTTCATTTAAATATCTCTTTTTTTTATGATACTTTTTAAAAATTTATACCATCTGTAAGCATCAAATGTCTAATGAGAGGTTTTATTTTCAAATTGAGGATAAATATTATTAAAATATTTAACGATTGTGATAAATAGAATTTTTTACTGATAATTAATGATTAAAATAATTACAATCGTTAACTATCAATAAAATAGATATTTGGATCACGTAACCAAAACGGGAAATACTAATTAAGTAAAACATTGTATACATATTTGGATCTTAAAAATGCAAGTTGCCGAGTTTTTAAAGAATCTTTAAAATGTTACTCCAACCCTTTAAATTTATATTATTATATTTGATTATTATTAAGTTAGAAATAAGGATATTATGATAGGCATACGATTTACTAGAAGAGGTAAAACTAAAAATGAGCTTATTCTAAATAAGGTTGGAGTGACTACAGTAAAAATTAAAATGCAGGGAAATTAAGATGGTTCAGGTACGTGATAAGAAAATGACAGTATTGCTTTTGTGCGGAGGTATAAAAGGTTGGTATGAATGAATTCATGCGAGGTAGAAGTAAATCTAATAAATATTGGAGGAGGTATTAGACATGACATGAAGCAGTTACAACTTATCGAGTATATGACATTAGACAGAAAGTTGTTGAGGATACATATTGAAATAGGAGGATAGTAGTTAGAATTTTATCCTTATTAGTAGATAAGAGTACTTTTTTCTAATTGTCATGCTAGGAGTATTTGTAGTGTCTGGTTCTTAAAATTTTGGTGAATTTGGTACTTTTTGTTGTTTTTTGCATTATATATTGATCCCGTATTATGTTTTTTTTTTTTTGGATTGTTTTTGTCTTGTGCTGATCGAAAACAGTCTTTCTATCTCACTTTGAGGTAATGGTATAAATTGCGCATACTCTAACCTTTCTATATTTCATTCATTTTATGAGAATATACTAAATTTATTATTGTTATTGTCATATTAACTTAAAAATATATATCAGAATACATGATCTTAAATATGAATAAAATTTATTTTAATATAAAATATAAATTAAATATTTACTACGTATTTTCATTTTGGAGTTGGAACTATTAAATGTCCCTTTCCTTGTTATGATAATTAAGTCTAGATTACGTTATCCAAGAACTTAGCCTGATTGGGAAATAAAATTTAAAAAACACTACTTTAAAATTTGGATATGATGTATAAGGGGAAAGTATTTAATGCAAGAGCCGCTTAAATATATTCACGTTATTTGAGCTGTGAATTTATATATCCAAATTAATATACATGTAATTTGTTTTTGATTTTAAATGTTAATCTATTATGATTATTATACTAAGAGTTTCCATTTAAGTCGATTTAGGCAAATGCTTATATATTAAAAGTGTATGAGTAAGTAACAATCATAAATTCGTAAGAGTAATTAATTTGATGTAATAAGTGATATTTTGTAAGTCAACAATTTATTTTTCCCATCAACATCTTTTCAATCGAGCTACTTATCGTGTGAGGCTTGTCCATCGTGTCCAAAGAATTTTTTTTAAAAAAATAAAAAATAATTATATTAGAACCAAATTAGTGGTGCTAGATTACGTATAATTATGTGAAGCTGCGAGGATTATGGAAACAAATTTGTTACGTTACTTAAAAAACTCATTTGACTCGTGATTCTTTCTTTTTTGTTTTCTTTTAACAGTCTATTATAATAAAGTAGATTCAGATGAATTTTTTATTTTTGCACTGTCTGTGGAGATGAAAGAGAAGAAAAGATAAATGTACCAATAAGAAAAATAATAGAGGAAACAATACGTCAAACATATACTATCAAATCTTGTTACAATAATGTTTTTATCTCGAGTTATTATAGTAAACTTTATAAAAAGTAATTTTAAAAAATAAAACTTAACTGTTATAATAAAATATTGTTGTTACGTTGATTGTTATAGAGTGATAAATTTGAACTTATATATAATTTCTTTTTGCATCATATTGTAATTGTCAGCATCAACGAGAAGCCATTTTAATTTTACAAGTAGGGTGCGGAGAGAATAATGTGTACGCAGATCTTATTAGATATTCCTATATTGAGACGTAAAGAGACTGTTTCTTAATATACTCCTGGCTCAAGAAAAAATATTTATAAAACAGTTAAAAAGAATAATAAAAGTGAAAAGAACTTGACAAAATAAAAGAAAAAGAGAAAAAAAAAGCATCCTCAAAATGCATAAAAATAGTTAGTATTATAGAACTTCACACAAAAAATTATAAAAATAATATTAGACTTGTTAATATAAAAGAATAAGCGAGACAATAATCAATCATTTACTGACCTTTATTATTAGCAAAAATACCTATTATTTTCATTTGTACTATGTAAAACTGGAAGTTTTGTGGCTAATATTAATACAAAATATAAAATGCAAAATAAAAAAACAAATTAATTTAATAATGTTGGTGGGCTAAAACCTAACTAGTGGAACTTATTTTGGTGACATTAGTTGGTTGGTGCACCTCATAATAGACAAAAAGCTTTTAATATGAACCTGCTTTATATATATATATATATATATATATATAATTATTTG
>JBDJHY010000102.1:21408677-21438353 GCA_039654485.1 Withania somnifera | reverse complement strand
GTAATATTTTATTGAGTATAATAAAATATTATATTGTGAGTTGTTTCCAGAAATATACTTGAGAGTATTATTATTGGCCAACGTTATTGGGTTAATTTATAGTTGCATATTTTTATATATCAACTCTATTTTAGCCAGTGATTCTCAACGGGGAGTTGATCTGTATGAAGTCATTTTCTTTTTGTATGATGATTTTCAAAATAAATAAATAAATTAAAATGATCACATTGAGGTTTAAAGTTTAGACAATTTTAATTTGTTACAACAAAAGAAGACCAAACATTAATTTACCACCATTTGACCTCTTATTATGTGTAGAATATGAACAAGAATTTTGATATCTATTTAAGACGTTATAAGTTTATATTTTTCCTTATTTTTTATCATCTGTTTTTTGTTTTCGTTTTAATTAATGTTAAAAAGCCTAAAAGCCAATTAATTTATTACTCAATACATTAATCTATTAATGTATTTCCCATTTGCCTACAGAAGAATGGAGTAGTAGTCGTTAATGTTTTACGAAATCAGGCAAGAAATCATTTGCACTCTGCTAATAATAAATATAAGAACAAGAAGTTTCAAAGAAATTAATTAATTAATCGTTATCAAGGTGGGAATGTATTGTAGATACGCATACTATAAGATCAATACTTAATATCATATCAAAATAAGTTAATTAAACCAAATAAAAGTTTTTAAATATGCATTCTAAATAAGATAAATACTGATTATCAACTATATACTTAATCATATATATTATATTATTATAACCAAATCAAAAAGTTCTTTAGATATGCCTTCTAAATAAGACAAATATTGAATATCATATTAAAATAGTTAATTATCTAGATAATCATATATATATTATATTATTAAAACCAAATCACAGTTTTTAGATTTGCATTCTAAATAAGACAACTACTGAATGTCATATCAAAATAGTAGTTAATATATATATATAATCATACACATCATATTATTAAAACCAAATAAGAGTTCTTAAAACTATACCATCTATAGGATGCAAGACATTCTCAGCCTCCTGCTTCCATCCCCTTGTTACAAAATAAGTAAGTGTTCAGATCAATTTATGTATGAACAAATTTATTAAGAATAAAAAACGAGTTGGAAATTTGATGTACTATTAGTTTTAATTTTAATAAATTAAAAGGAGTTGTAGATTACTGGAAAGCAGTCGTTGTAGTATAGCGGTGAGTATTCCCGCTTGTCACCCGGATGACCCACCCGTCAACGGCGCTATTGTCTTTTGTATTGAAAACTTTTCATTGCATAGTCTGCAATCTTCTTCTTCTAATCCAGTGGTGTCAGACTTACCTTCACATAGCACCTGACCAAACGCTGCCCCCTCGAATTCTTGTATATGTGTGTGTATACGCGTAATAAGTTTTGCTACTACAGTGGAAAAGCGAAACAACGTAGCAGACTTGTAGTTATTGATCATGCTAGTGAAAATGTACTGCATATCACGTTTCATTAGTGAAGTAGAATCTTAAACTAAACATGTGGCTGCAGAAATAGAATACTGACTTTGAATGGTTACCAACAATCAGCAGTGTAGGATGTAAAAGCTTTTTCCTTTTATTTTCTTCTTTTCTCCAATAAAAAACTTTTGGTGGATGTGCTACACAATATATAAATTACAATTGAAAATAAAATGAACAAAATAATATTCAAGCTGAGGTACGGATATCTCGCGAGATTCAAGTCCACTGCGACATAATCTACACCGATCCAACAGTATCACTCTTTGACTTGTTTCCCTACATAATACAGCAGTCCGACAGTGTACAACTCAAACAACTCCAGATTAGTTGAAGAGTCCAAAACTCCACCAAAAGAATACCTTCCTTCAAAACTCCATATAGTATATATACGAACAAAACCACTTTCAGCAAATAATAATTAAATATATATACTTTGATGAAAAATTATATAATAAACTAAGGTAAAGAATATAAATAAGTATTTAATTATTGACATTCTCAGTGAGTATATATTAGGACAAAGTATGTGGGAATGTTGATGGACAGTTGCACATGTTAGCATTAAATAAATTAAGAGGACAAAAACACAGATCTTTTGAGCTATCTTTTTTTTTTTTTTTTTTGAGCTATCTTTATTACAAAGGGGTATGGTACGGGTTTTTTACAGCTTACAATAATTTAAGGGAATAGTAATATGTTATGTCACTGTTATAAAATAATGGATAAATTATATAGTATGAAAAATATTGAGTATTATTTATGATATAATTATAATTTTAAAAATTAATATTATAGTTATAATTTATTATTTTATTTATAAATTTTGAACAAGATATATAATTTATTATTTATGAAATATAATCATGCTGCTTGATTCATGTTCAAAACTTAATAATTTCTCAAAATTAACCTAAAAACATTTGCAATAATTATTTTAACATACTATATAGATTAGTATCTCTTTTGACACCATATTAATTAAGGTGACCTTGCTAAACTTGACCTAGCATTGGGTGGAGTCTACCATAGTTTCTTATTTATCAACAATTATATGGACAAGATTTTTTTACTAATTAATTTGACCTTTCACCAAACATATAGTACTTAAAAACTTCGATTTCTTGTAACATTAAAATTCAACACAATCACTTAATGTGGTTAGCTGGTAATTTAACAAGTAAGATTGAAATTTCTTTCTGTTTATCATTAGTCTCATGATTTGTTGATCTAATTAGTTTGGATTCGCGTGGCAAACGTTTGACATTATTACTTTTATTTTTAAAGTTCAAACTCAAACCTCACAATTACAGATATAGGAAAATTTTACTATATTTGCAATTTCAAATAACATTTCTATCTAGGACTAGATATAAAACACCAAAAATTAAATCATCAAACTGAACTGAAATTTATCGTACCCAAAGTTTAATTTATGATATTGGACCAAATTTTCAAAGTTCGATATTTCATATTCTATTTTTATTTTTTCTAATTACTAAATCCAAACTTTGAAAATATTGAACCGCATACCGAATAGTCACCCGTGTTTCCTACGGTCAAAACTTTAAAAGAAAGGCACTAAAAACAGTTGTAGAAAGTTGTAAGGATATGAAAAGACATATTGGAAAAACCAAATGTACAAGGTGAATTTGATAAATATGATTTTACTCCAAAGACAGACTTCACAGTTTGCTAGTAAAAGTACTTGTCATCTTAGTAAAACTTCTTTTTGCCTTCTGCCTCCTGCACTTGTATATACCAATTTTGTGCCTACATCTTTGTAATATTGTTTGCTGGCTATAAACTTAAAAATATGACAAAACTCTGATACAGCTTAGAGAGAGGACCACTTTTAAACTTTTTGTATACATCTAGCTACAATATGTATATATTCCTTTTGCTTTGTGCTAACAAGAGAGAAGCTAAAAGAAATTTAAATTCTTCCTCCATTCTTGGTGGCATATAAGAATAAGAAATTTGAAAGATTGAAGATGACACTTCTTTTGTGGTCCAATTACATAGAATCTTGTAAAATCCCTTTCTTGCTCAGTAATATAATGTTATCAACTTTGTTCTTACTGAACTCTTTGTTTTCATGCCAACTTTTTCACCTTACCCATGTGTAGCTACATAAAATTCCCTCTATTTCTGCCTTAACAAGCAAAAACTACCAAACTAAATTAACCAAATTTGGTGTATTAACCAAACGGCCAACAATGTTACCCGATTCTTTGGCATAAGTTAACCAACTCTGGGAATTGACTAACAAATAATCATTTGTTCAATCCCTAAAATTGAACTAAGAACTTGGGGACAATTTCTATTTATCAAGAAGTAGCCAGGGCTGTGTTTCTCGAATGGTTAACGAGCCAATGATTGTACAATAATACAGAAGAAAAGTATATACTACACATGAAATCTTCATCAAATCATCTTATGGCCAAAGTGTGTAACTGAAAAACGCTTAGTCGAGCAGCTGAGAAACGGACCAAGCCCAAAACAAAGGCTGAAAAGTGGAATTTTTACTCGTGGGGCACATTTTTGGGCTGGTACCTGGTCATACAATCCTGATACAAGTTACAAAATAAATATTGCAGCGAACATTTGTAGCGCCAATGAAAAGACCATATTGTCAACAGAAACATCTCTAATTTTACCAGATGATAAATATTTAACCAGTCAAAGACGAGGCAAAATACCGGAAAACTAAAACACCGATATCAGAAAATTGTGCACCATGCCTATTTTAATTTACTACTAACTGTATCATAAAGGTCTGATGATATTCATGAAAGTAGAACTAAATGTGTTCAACCCATGGCATATTTCTGGGTCCATGATCTGGCAGTACTCTCATACTTCACTCTAACCGTCTTGTACATGTGAGCTATCTCTGGCACTAAAGGATCATCTGGATTTGGATCAGTAAGCAAGGAGCAAATGGAAAGCAGCACCTACAATTTCCCAGTATAATAGTCACCAAACGTATACATAAAGCTAAGCTTTAGAAATGAGCTAAGTATTATAATATACTTTACCTTGGACACGGTAAGGGCAGGGCTCCATTGTTCCTTTAGGATATCAAGACAAATACTACCATTACTGTTGATGTTTGGGTGGAAGACTTTAGTTTTGAAGGCGACCTACAGAATTTACATAAAAGAAGGAAAAGTTGAAAATCCAATCATCGAACGGAGAGCATTGCAGCAACAAATTAAGAATGATGAAACGCAAGGAAGCTGGATTTTTGTGGTATTTACACGTAACAAAACTGAGAAGCAAAAACAATAGCACTCTCAAATACCTGTCTTCGGATATTCCAAGGAAACTTGACCAACCGAATCGGGTTTTAACGAAACTCGGGCATAAATCATTAAAGCAAGAACTACAGGAAACACATCAAGGGCAAATAAAAGAATGGCGAGCATCCATTCTTACGTCCAACAAGACAAAAATGGAATGACTCGGGTATAAATCACTAAAACAAGGACTACAGGAAAAAGGCAAATATAAGAATTGCCAATGCCAACATCCATTATTCTTAGGTCCAACAAGACAAAAAGCCGAACAAGGCCAATCAGGAACTTAGATGCAGGATTTCACGTCTCCTAGAACAACACTAGCTTGCTTGAAGTACATCATTTCTGTGTTACTTGGTTTAATATTTTTTATCAGTGTACTGTTCCATCTCAAAGTTTGCCGATGGATATTATGGAGCAGGATCATTTCCTACCTCATACAGGAAGCTAAGGTAAGAAATGTTGAAATAGGAGCAATATATTTCACCAAAACAAAGACACAATCAACAAAAGACCAAATCTTTCTACATAATAGTTTTTAAGACTTCAAAATTACCTTTGGAGGCTTGAATGGATAATCTGGGGGGAAATGGATAGACACAAGGAAAACACCCCCAGAAAACGGGCTGTCAGATGGACCCATTATGGTAGCTTGCCAATGGAACATATCCTCACCAACAGGACCTGCATAAAAGGTTGCAAGACATTTTTGCAGTCTAAGACAATATCCAAGTTGAAATTATAATTTTTTCACAAACTCCACGCAAGTGCAAACATGTCTAAGAAAACATTAACAGAGCCACAAGAATTGTCACCCGTTGCTCTTCCAATCATACCCCAACCCGCAGCCAAAATAAGGGGGGGGGGGGGTGAAGGGAAACAAAGAAGAAGTGGACCAACTGAACATAAAGTAATGACTACGCATCGGAGGGTAAGGGGAAAGATATCAGATTATTTCCAGCATATATCCGATGTATCTTAAATATATCCAAGCTGCAGAAGTAGAGAAAAGACAAGCTCTTTAAGGAACAGCAAGCTTAGAATCCATTGGTAGTAGAGAGACATTAAGCAGCACAAGTCACATTTTATATATACCTGCACTGCAAGAAGCAGGAGGGTCTTTCTGTAAGTCCTTCAGTTCCTTCTGAATTCTCTTTGAAGCCATAACGAGTTTGAGATCAACTTCTCACTGCAAAAAGAAATCTAGATCAATAATGCCAAAGGGTCAAATCAAAAATTCTAACAAGATAACAGAATTTTTTTGTAAAAGATGATTACAGTTCAACGAATAATTTCACAGAATTTGTAACTATATACACTTTTTGGGGAAAAAGTATCATATTAACGAGTAGCAAACTGCTGCAAAATATTTAAATAGAAGTTGTAACTATATAACTACTAAAGAGAATACGTGATTTCGTTTTCCCCTGCTGCTCCTGGAGTGAAGAGGGAGAGCAACCAAGAACTATTACATTATATTGGCAATCTCACGCAAGAATACAGACAATGAAGTCCCAAACCAATGCAAAACACACTCCCCTTCCTAAAGAAAAGGTTTTTATGATTATGGCCACAAAATACAAAACATCAATAACAACATTAACCATCACATCCTAGTCTCTATATAAGAGATAATGATCAAAAGTTTCGAACTTGGAACACGAAACCAAATAAATTACTGTTAACTAATGCCATCAAAGTACTACCAAAAACAATAGCAACTATTACATTCTATTTTTTTTTAATACTATGGTACCCAGTCCCGCTTTCGCACACCTCCCCTGATTCCACCAAATAACTGCCACCCGCCGCCCCCACTAGCTACACATACCAGCAACTCTGTCCCGCCGCCAAAATTTTCATTCAAGGGTTCAAAAATATAAAAAAAAAAAAGTGAATACCACCAAAAAAAAAAGTATTCAACATCTATTATATTATAGATTTATAAAAATCTTTAACAAATGGGAATTCACCTATCTACTATATATAGGTAAAAAATAATTTTAACTAATGAAGCTCGAATAAACCCCTTATCCCTGCCTGACTCCGCCTCAATAAAATCAACGAAACAGTTAAACAGAACAGACAAGAAAGAATATACTATAACATGGAAAAAATCAGCAAACCACCTTATATAGATCAACAAAAATTACAGCAAAAAACAGAACAAACAAAACAAGCAAACGACGTAACCTTAAAAAGAAAACATGAAATTAAAACAACACGGTATATAACTAATGATCGATTTGAAAAGAAGAAAAAAAAAACTGAGAAATCGGTAGGGTTACCAGAGACAGAGGAGAGTTTTCGTACGAGACTGCAAAAATATAAATTAAGAGCCGAATTTTAAGTATGGAATTTTGAAAGAGAAATATAATAATTACGTAATATAAATATAGAAAAAAAGTGTTTTTTTATTTTTATATTTGGAAAAGGAAAAGGAAGAGTCTCCTTTTGGTAGTGGTGTGGACACCTCATGCAATGCACGTGTTTTTACATTGCTTTTTTGCCTTTTCTCATTTTTACCTCTTATTTTGGGTTTTTAGTTTTTACATATTTGGATTAGAAATTATGATTTTCACATATTCTCCTCTAGAGGTGTTGCAACCAATGTTTTTAGACTTGGCTCGACAAGCGACTTGAATGAGTTTAGAAGAAGTCAGTGGTTAATAGATCCGATCGATTAATTCAAATGTAAAAATTCCTTCTACTCAAATGACGTCATAATGATATAATGAATATTTTAATATTATAAATATATTCAATACTAAATTTAAACACATAATTTATTATTGTCTAGCCCACAAAATATCATTCAATACTAATTTTACCACATAATATTAGTTTAATTTGAAAACTCCGATTTTCCCGATTTTTCTGTTTGATTTTTTCCGGTTGAACCGAATTTGACCGAGTCAATTTTTTAGGGGGTTTTGAAGAGAACCAAACTAGTGTCGGGTGTCCGGTTCCCAGTCGGACCGGTCCAGCTGACCAGTCCAGTCCGAGTCTGACAACACTGGTTGCAACCGGTCGTTTCAAGTATTTCAATTATGATTTTTAATGTTTTCATCCTAATCTCGAACTCATAATCTTAATATTAAAAGTGTGTTCGGTAACAATCAGGCCTCGCTGCTGCCTCCAATTGTGAAATATTCCCAAAATTTGAAAGTCTTATACCCATTTCATCGTTTAACTATTTAGTCTATGTTATGTTAAATTTGTATTGTCATATATCTCCTTTACTAAAAAAAAACTATGCTTAATGGATATTAAGCTGTTATTGTTCTTTTAAAGAACGAAATATAATCAAAATAAGTTCTCTTAAATAAATGGTGTCAAGTGTCCACAAGAATGTTCTTCTAAAATAATAGATAATGTTCCAAAAGAAGAGCAGAATAGGCAGCACCAACTGCAGACTGTAAACATAGATCCTCACCTCCTCTCTCTCTCTCTCTCTCTCTCTCTCTCTCTCTCTCTCTCTTTTTTTGCTTTTTCTTTTTTTCAGAACAGACACGCCTTGTTACTTGCTAGCACATTACAGGCAACACCCACACCAACAAATCACAAACTAGAAATCAATGGAATAATACTACGGACGTTGGTAAGACAACCCTCTGGACAAACCACCTGGTGACATCAAGTGAACCCCTAAAGAGGTTCTCTACTATGGCTTACTTTTACTAAATCTTCCCCAACCAGAACATAAACACACTTCATATCACTATAGAGACAAGTTAGAACTGGCACAGAACAGCACCAGTGCCCCGATGGCAGAGCGAGGTATCTGACTTTATAGCAACACCTGTTGCATAGGACCTGCTGGTTAGTGGTGTGTATCAATGCACAAGCTCCATATCCCACTAGATAAGGTATTGATCACACTCTGGTTTTAGCCCTCTTCATCCCAAGACTGTTGTGGAAAGGGGAAACGGAACCAGACATTTGAGAACCTTCTTCACGAAGAGTACCATTGAGCATTGCAAGTTCACGAAGCTGCTGTTTTTTGTAGAAGTCCTGAGACTCATCCTGCATTTAGAGGGAGATGGAGAAACAATAACGAACATCAACTCTCCACTTTGAAAATATGTGATACTAGACAAAAAATGACAACTTTGCAATCTATAACGAATTTACCATCGGTTTGAGCAGATCTTCCAATATCTCACGGGCTTGCAATAGCCGAGCATCAATGATCTCCACTGGCAGTTCAGCTTCCACAATAACATGAAGAGGCTCATTCAGGTGCTCATACCCCGGTTTGCCTCTCATCATTTCTTCCTTCAAATGACAAAATAAATTCTTATGTTACATGTTTGAGAAAGATGATTCCAGGTGGCAAAATTGTACAAATGACAAACTGGATACCACTTCACACTATCCAATGCCATTACCAAGACAATTCTATAGAATGGAATCAAATTTGACCAAAAAATTACTGTTGATACATCAACTTTGTACCGACCTATGGAGGTAAGGGCCAACCTTAATATCACATATGAATCAACTAAATAAGCCAGAAAAAGGGAAACTTTTCTCTAAATTTATTAAGAACTTCAAAATATCATCAATCAATAGGAACAGACTAGAACGGAGACCTATATAAGCAACATCAACATACTAGAAGAAGACAGTCTTGCAAGGATCTTCAAACTATTGGACAAAAAAGTGAACAGGTGGCTTAATTTATTACCACAGCTATCAGCTGGCACAAAAATCAACTGCGAATGGATCTGGGGGGAAATTGAAGTGGGCAGAGGTTGTCTCTCTTGCTTATTTCATTGGCTCTCAAATATTACATCAGTTCATAATATTACCTTTACTGGATCTTTGATGCTTCCGCGACCTCTTATCAGAACCCGGCATTCAGTAGTAGCTTCCACCCGCTTTAGAGAGTTCCCTCTAGGGCCCAAGAGGCGGCCCACAAAATTGTACTGCAAATGTAACTAAAACACACAATCAATATTATGTAGCCAAAGCATGAATAATAGAATGAGAAAGCAGATAATAGCCCATACACTAGGATATTGATCCACCGGTATATCAATTCTGAGTGTTCGTTTCACTATGAGGCCTGATGAGTTACTTTGAGTATTAAGCCAGTTTTGAGTCGACGGTGAGTGCATTAAACCTGATATCTGGATATGATAACCAGAAAATTGGTTAAATGGGAAGTTCACACCTTGTGCTCTTTCTTTTATACTATACCATAGACAAAACCGGAAACCTCCTTTTCTGTGAGATAACTAACCACCCTGAACCTCCTTATGATTCAGACGTTTAAGACATTCCAAATTCAAGACTACAAGAGAAATAAGAAAGCACACACTGGATCTACACAAATTAGAACGAATAAAGACATAAGATACTAATCACAAATGCAACATTAACAGAGAAAAGATAAACATATACCAACACCATTGAAAACAAAACAGAACTTGATGACTGATAAATTTGGAAATAATGTGCTTATGATTTTCAATTTCAAGTGTTTTATGTTGTTCTAGCAGAAATAAGTCAAGGGTTTCAATTGATCTTTTCCAGAGAATTAGATGGTCTAAGCAGAATTGAAGGTAGGGAGATGCTCCTGTGGAGTCATAGACATCTAGAACGCATCCCATATGTGTTAGAAGAATTCTGTGGAACAAGCCCCTCACATTCTACTGAGGCGTCATAGACGTCTAGATCTTTAGCTGGCTGTCAGTACGACACCTAGTAACTAAAAACAAAATTCTAAATCAGATGCTCAGCTTAAACTATTTATCAGTCTTGCTGTTGTTAGCTTCAACTACCTGTCACGAGACAAGTGAAATTGAAGTTAAAAACTTGAATAGAAATCTAGTATGGAAATAGAAACTTTTGTCAGAAAGCTTTTCAAACATAAAAAATTAGATCTAAAAGAGGTTATGTTAATAGTTAGTATCCATACTTCTGATTGAAATGGTGATGCCCATCTGTCCACATTAGCTCCTCCATTTGAATACATTCCTCCTGAAGCCAGGGGGCTAGCATGTTCAAGCCCATTTTGATCTAAAACTGATGCATTCCCCAACAGTGTAGTTACACGCAAAAGTTCTGCTTCAAAAAGGTCAATTTCCAAGAATAAGATGTACCAGTTAGCAGTGGTTAATAAATCAGTTAGCAGCCACCACAATATGGACAACAAGACCGATCCTTAATTGGTTAGTTATCTCACAGATTTTATAGAAAAAGATTGATTTGTTAAAGCAATCAGCTAAATGCTACGGAGAGAAGAGATTCCTAACATCCCTAATTTGCGGATGAATGGTTAAAATATGGGGAACGTAGAGATGGGAAGCATGGGGCAGAAAATTTAAGATGCAAAGGCACAATTAGAGGGGAAAGAAGACCCGTCGCAATAATACAGGCACTTTAAGACACCTTTTTTTCGGGTGAAGATGCCTGCAATCTTCTCTATAACAAATAAAAAACCCTCCCGTTTAAGTGATACACTGTGATACTAGACAGTAACTAGAAACAATATTTGTTTTTATAAAAAGTACTGAAGATGACGACAAGAAGGAGAAAGGAGGAGGAGGTCCAACCCAATTGAAGGAGAGAAAGGTAGCAGAAAAGAAGCACATATAAGTTAGGATAGCACGGGTTTGTTAGTCGTAATTAAAAGAAAGTTACTCCTCAAGTTAGGACATCCTCCACCATTTCCAAGGTATATTTAAAAGTCCTGTGAAAAGAAAAAAGAATTTCCTTGTGGGCCAAACATGTCCTCGGCCATGCGATCCACCATTTCACCTGCCCAATGCCAAAGATACAAAGAGCTAGCTTTGATACCCACATTTACAAGAGGAATAGCAAACCCGGTATGCCCTCTTACTATGATATAAATATCCCAAAAATGCAGGTCCATCGCTCAAACTTGAATGCTATTACTCATCAAACAAAGATTCAACCCTCTCCTTAATACTAAACAAGCTTCACAAGATGCACATCATGCTTCTTATACTTTCAGGATCAATTTTGTTGTCTTAATTCTGTATATTACTAGTGTTGGGCAGTCAGTCATATTAAGGAATCCATTTTCCTTTTCATCAACTCCTCTGACAGAGTGGGAGTGGATTGAAGAAGCACGTGTTTCCTTCTATTTCAGATCCATCACAGGCTACAGCACCAAATAGTACTGCACTTGAAAAATTTCCCAGTACCATAAAAAATATATGACAGACTGCTGGTAAAATTAGCTGGGAGTTTTGCAATGAAGACTATCAGCAAACTTTCCACTATCTGACCAGAAAATTTATTTCGCTAACACCTCCCACCTAAAACTTAGAGGCTCAAAGGGATATTTTTTGTGTGATTACACATTTTAAATTCTCAATGAAGAATAATGTAAATGTGAAGAAACAAACCTATAGGATACTGGGGCACTAAAAAAATGGATAATGAAGTACTTTTTTTTTTTTTAATTGGAATGGAATAATGAAGTGTTTATTTCTAATGCATAGGAAATAAACATGGATCAATACCATGACACTCTCAACCTCTTCTCCTTCTTGCTCGTGGTGGTTACAACATTATTTATAAACAAAATTGTGAAAAGCTCTCACAATGAGATAAATGTAAGCCCCTTGATCTCCCTGACCTATTATGACATGTAGGTCTTTAATACACTCTCGGTAAGCAGAAAATCCACAGCTGACCAGTAGAAGAAGGAAATTAGAGATGCTAATACCTGTTTTATGGCCCAAATTATATACTTAAACATGAACAACAAATAGACACTCGTGGAATATACAAGTAGGGTTAGGAGTCCTCCAGGAAAAAACTGATGACCAACTTTACATAGAAGACCAAACTTGATATGATCTTTCACCCACTTAGCAAACCAGAAGCATGCAATGGATTTATCATCTTCATTATGCTGAAAAGGATGCGCCCATTGATAAAATATTTTTCAACCTCATTCTCTAATCTTTGACTTCTTTTGTGTTAAGCAATAAAAATTACTTTTTAATATCAGATGCAAAAGTGGCTGAACTAATCAAAATTTAACTTCCTACTCACCCTGATTCAGCAATCGATAGCAATGAGGAAGGACGGGCAGAAATGGGCTGAGTTTGTGGCGTTCCGCAAGTAACTCTGAGAGATACCTGTTAACACAAATTGACAAATTAAAGACTCGCAGCAATTTATGGTATCAGTAGACACAAGAAGAAAACCATCAGTATCTCTATCAAAAAACAGTTGCTCCAAGTTTTATAGTCCAATGTAAATGGTTTGTGCTATTGTAAGTTTTCTAAAGATCAAAAACAAACAATGTACATGGCGCAGCAAGATCTTCTTGTTAGGTCTATTACATAAAGAAGGACTAGAATAAGAAAAAATACACTGTTAAGTTCAGTGAAGTGGAACCAAAATGCAAATCAAAAAGGCAGAGTTGCAGTATTTGATCAGGATCAGCTTGAACCATATACCAAAAGTTGCACCAACCACCACAAAGTGGTAGTGGGTGCAGTGGTACTCCACACCGCCAACTTAAAATCCCAGATCCACTTTGACAACCAATACAGTAGAGTAAAAAGGATCATAGAAAAGATGGCATTGTAAGACGGAAGTATTATAGTCTTCTTGGGATATCACTGCCCGAGTAGTTCAAGCAAGGAAGTGAATCTTTTATTTTAAATTGCTATTCTCTTCATTTCTTAGAAGAAGATTGGACAAAATGTTCTGAAGTAAGGTGAAATAACAATAACAATCACCAGCTGATAGGAGCAAAGAACCAACTTTTTTGAAGCAACAGACCAAACAAAACAACATAACTAGTCTAATTACAAGTGGGATCTGGGAGGGTAGAGCGTACGCAGACCGTACCTCTACGAGGTAGGGACAGATAGGGTGCTTCCAATAGACCCTCGGCTTAAATAAAGCATTTCAAAACACACCAAATAAAAGTATATGAATTGACAAAATGTTCTAAAGGAATAGGAAATAGCAACAATCAACTTCTAATAGGAGCAAAAAAACCAACTTTTTAGATGAACAAACCTAACCAAATTATTCGAATTGATCCAAGGAATTCATATAGCCAATCCTGACATTTTGGAATTGCATATAACAATAATCAACACCCGATAGGAGCAAAGAGACCAACTCTCTTTAAGCAACAAAACGAATTAAATTATTTGAATTGACGAAATGTTTCGAAGGAAGACGAAATAGCAGTAATCAACTTCCAAAAGGAGCAAAGAAATCAACTTTTTGGACGATCAAACCTAATCAAAGTACTCAAATTGATCCAAGCTAGCCAATTCTAACTGTTTAGGATAACAGAAGAGCTTATTAAACCTTAAGCTGATGATTTAAGCTAAATTTGAAGAAAAACAGCTCAATTAAACCAGATCTTTCAGTTCAGAAGAAAACAAACTACAAATCAACTTGAACAAATAAATGAAAATCAATTCACATATTTAAAAAAAATTAAAAAAAAGCTACAGATCGGATTTGGTCAAATTCAGCACGATCCAGTAATAAGTATAAGACGAACTTCTCTTGTTCGGCGATGGCGGAGGTAGCAGACCGAAGACCGGCGGCGATATGAGGAGATTGAGGAGCAGATGGAGATGGTGAGTAAGCCATGTATCTTCCCGATGACATCTTGTTCACCGGCAGCTCTGGAAGATTCCGACGACGGCCAACTATTTCAGTTTACAAAAAGGAGTCGTCTTGTATTCCTCTTTTGGACTGGCAATGACCTGTGATACTAGTGGATTTATTAGATTTTATATAATAGTCGGTGGTGGATAGACAAGAGTGAAATTTCTGTTCTCGCTCTCTAGTTTTACGGAATCTTTACCGTAGTTATAAAAAAATAAATAAATTATGCTCTAAATTAATTTTTTTTAATTTAAATGGCTATAAATTATTTTATTAAAAGTACAAGAGAAATTTAAAAAAAATTATAGTAAGAAATATCTTTTTTTAGAGACAAAACTAAAAAAAAATATGTCACATAAAATATATTAAAAAAAAACATATTTTTAACAAATTTGATATTTGATTTGACACTCATCACTCACAGAAACTCTACTTGAATGATACGTTTAAATGACTTATTACATTTCATGTAATTAGTTATGTCTTGATTATATTTATTAGTTAAATAAATTTATTTTTTGAAACCAACCGAAAAAAATATAATTCCATATTAAAGGATAAAAAACCTATATGAGCTTATTGGTTTGAAATATAACAATATGAATTGCAAGATAAGAATTACAGTAAGCAGTAATGTATAAAACAAACACCTAATACTTTTATCTAAGACTACGTTATGTAAATTTTCATTTTTCTCAATTTTGAAACAGAGGAAATATCGTTATCGGTATTTGCTTTGACACTTGTTACCGGAGAAACTCTATTTGAATAATGCGTCTTAAATGACAGATTATTAGATTTAATATAATCATCAAAAGATAGAAAAGAGGATTTTTTTTGTGTGTGTTTTTACTCTGTAATTTTACTGATTTTTTTTATTTTTTTTATTTTTTTTTTTTTGTAATTTGATATCTATTTTCATACTTATCACCTGAAGACACTACGTAAATGACAAATCTTAAATGGCACATGACTTTTATATGATTTGTTACATTATAATTATATTCACCTACTAAACATACTTATTTTCTTAAAATCTTCCGAAAAAATTATGAACCCATAATAAAGGATTAAGAACTTATATGAGCTTATCCATTTGCACTTTAGCTATAGCAATTGTAATATAACAATTATAATTAGCAGCAACACACAAAAAGTGAATTTAAATTTTAATTTTTTTGGACTACTTTTTTATATATTAACTTAAACTCAACAATCTGCACATGAATAACACATCTAACTTGAACGACACATCAAATATACGTTATTTGTCATTTCATAATAATATTCATCAAATTGAACACATTTGTTATTCCCACTTTTGAAATGGAAATGACATATGATGGTAGTTGATTTACTAGATTTAATATAATCATCGGTGGATAAATGAGAATGAAATTTTTGTGTTTTATTAATTTTTTTAAATTATTTTTCATCGAATTCGATAATCGTTTCTTGTCACTCGAGAAACACCACGTGGGTAACTCTCTTGAATGAATCACATTCACATGATTTGTCATGTTATAATTAAATTCGTCAGTTAACTTTATTTATTTTTTAATAATCAATCAAATAATTTTATCAATCCATAATAAAGAATTAAGAACTTATATAATTACAATATAATAATTATAGTAAGCAGTAATATATAAACATAAAATATTTTTCTTTAAATTTTTATTTTTCTCGTTTATATATTAACATAACCTAACAATCTCTACATAAATGTCACATGCAAGTTACTTGTCATTTCATAATTATACTCATCAGACTAGCTATATCTATTATTTCCTCTTTTGGGCTGGCAATTACATGTGATAGTGGTAGATTTACTAAGATTTAACATAATCCGCGATAGATAGAGAAGAATAAAAGTTTGTGTTTCATCTCATCAATTTTAAAAAATTTAATTATTTTTCAATCCACTTGGACACTCATAACTCAAAAAAATTTATATGAATGATACGTATTGAGTGAAGCATCATATCCAAGTGACTTATCACGTCATGATAATATTTATCAATCAAATATATTTATTTTTTGAAAAATAACTAAAAAAATTATCAATCTATAGCAAGGGGTTAAGAACTTATGTGAACTTGCAATTTTGCGGTTTAGCTATACAAATTATAATTGTTTGTTTTACGGTTTAGTGATACAAATTATAATATAACAATTACCTCAAGTAGTAATACATAAACACAAAATATTTTTATAAAAAGACATTTTTAAATTTATATTTCTTACAATTTTTCGTTTATATATTAAATTAAATTCAATAATCTCCACATAAATGTCATGTCTAACTTAAACAATACATCAAATGCATATCTTTAAATAAATTCGGACCACGTGAACGGCCCAACAAACTAGGTAAGTTTTGTACATTCCCGATCGCCCCAAAAATTATCGGGTTTCAGTAACTTAAAATCAAGGATAAATTACATAAAATTAATAAGATGTATGTTTTAATTATATAGAGTATTAGTACTTTTTAAAAATCTCAAAAAATATCACATTTATCACTATTTTATAAGATGTATCCCACCTACTTCACTTTCATCACTATGCTCAAATTTTTATTTCTCTCGAATCTCGTTCATATCAACATAAAACTGTTTGAATTATATTCATCAACATAAATGATACGTAGATGACACATCATATTCATTACTTGTGGTGTTCGGATTATATTCATCAACTAAATATATTTATTTAACTAAAATTAACATCTAGTATAACGGATTGAAAATCTCCATGAAATTGTCGGTACGATGTTGGTTATATGAAGTTGCTATATAAAAAATATAGCAAGCACTAATATATGAATACAAAA
Organism: Withania somnifera; assembly: GCA_039654485.1. Lineage (NCBI taxonomy): Eukaryota > Viridiplantae > Streptophyta > Magnoliopsida > Solanales > Solanaceae > Withania > Withania somnifera. The sequence continues at coordinate 21,421,086 of JBDJHY010000102.1, read as the reverse complement.
TATTCTTATATATATACAAAGCTTTGCTTAAATTTGTATTTCTTAGTTTGTATTAATTTATACATGACAATCTCTACATGAATGACACTTAAACTGTTAACTGACACATTAAATTTACATTATTTGTTGCATCCTAATTATATTTCATCAGCTGATATATTTATTTTCTAAAAGTCGATCAAAAATATTTCAATCTACTGTAAAATGATTGAGAACTTCTATGAAAATGTCGATTTGTGATTTAATTATAATAAAATGAAATTTAACAATTATGGTAGACAGTAGTATATAAATTCGAAACATTCTTGTCAAAAAGGAACATTGTGCAACTTTTTATTTCTTACGACAAACTCTACATGAGTGACATTTCTTAATTAACACATCAAATTCACGGGACTTGTCACATCGACAAGCTCCGTATGAGTCAGACGTCTTGAATGACGCATCAAAATCATGTGGCTTGTCATGTTGTGAGATAAAAAATTATATGAGATTGTCGGTTTGCAATTTAACTGTACGAATTATGATACAATAATTCTAGTAAGCAATAACATATAAACTTAAAATATTCTTATAGCTAAGAATTTTGTTTAGTTTTTTTATATCTTTCAATTTCTTCATATCAATGACATGTCTAACTTAAACGACACATCAAATTCACGTTACTTGTCATGTCATAATTACCTTCATCAACCTAATATACTTCTTTTTGAAAAATGGATCGAAAGAATTTTCAATCCGAATTGAGAACCTCTATGAAATTAACGATTTGTGATTTAGTTATACGGAATTGTAATAAACGATTATAATAAGCATTAATATATAGACACAATATTCTTATTGAATAAAACTTTGTTCACATTTTTATATTTCTCAATTCTTCGTTTTTATCATCATAGACTCAACAATCTCCACATGAATGCCATATCTAACTTGAATGACACGTCAAATGCAAGTTACTTGCCATGTCATAATTATATTAATAAATTGAATAAACTTATTTTTTAATAATCGAACAAAGAAACTTTCAATCCACTATAAAAATTTGAGAACGTCTATAAGATTGTGAAGTTGCAGTTTAGTCATATGAAATTATACAACAATTGTTGTAAGTAGTACTATAAAAACATAAATATAGAACTTTGTTTGGATTTTTACATTCTCACAATTTTCATTTATATAAACTTAAATCCAACATAAATATAGAGCATAAATATTCTTATAAAATAGATCTTTGTTTGGATTTTTACATTCTCACAAATTTTCATTTATATAAACTTAAATCCAACAATTTCAATATGAATAACATGTCAAACTCGAACAACATATTAAATTCAAGTTACTTGTCATGCCATAATCATATTCATCAAATGGATTGGGGAGAATAAAAAACCTCCTTATCAGAATTAATTGGTCTCGTCCGATATATTATATTTATTTTCTAAAAATCAATCAAAAAAACTTTTGATCCAGCGTAAAGGATTGAAAATTTGTATGAAATTGTTGGTTGAGGTTTAGTTATATGGAACTGTAGTATAACAATTATAGTAAGCAATAATATATAAACATAAACTATTCTTATCCAAAAAATTTGTTAAATTCTCATTTATTTCGAATTCTCGCTCATAAAACTAAAAGAAAACGGCAATTTCCACATGACAAGTAATAAATCGATTGAAAATTGACTTAACAGACTTTCAATTCATCATAAAAAAAATTAAGGGTTCGTTCATTAACAGAAAATTATTTTCAATTTTTCATCTCTAATTTTCTAAATTTTCTAATTCCAAGAAAATTATGAAAAATTTAAAAAATGCGTTTAAAAGTACACAATTTTCTAGTTTAGAATAATAGAAAAAATTGAAGCATATTCTAATGAAAAATTTGGAAAAGTAGTTTTAGAATATTTTCAAATTTAATGTAATTTTGGAAAACCGAGTTTTCGATTTTTCTTGGAAAAAAATAAATTTTGAGCATGTTTTCTATATTTTTAATTTTCTTAGAATATTTTTTTAAAAAAGTGAAATAATTTTTTGTTAATGAACGCACCAAAAAATCCAATAAAGAAATAACTATATGGAATTGTAATATATGAATTACCATATTGTGCAGTAAATAATAGTAATACATGAATTACCATGTACACGTTTCTTTGTTTTATGATATTTTCTTCAATTAGTGCTAAATGGAAAAGGGAAGAAAAAGTTAACTTCTTTTCACTGTAGAACCAAAGACTGTCCTTGTGCTTCACACCTTTAGTGGATTTTGTGGTAGGTGGCTGCTAAGAAAATTATTATTATTATTTAATATTTGATATTCATATTTACTTTGATTAATTTAAATTTAAATTGCATAAAAATCATTTAAGGAGGAAATATTATTTAATAATTTATTTTATATTTAAAATTTAATTTTAATTTTTTAATTAAGAATGAAAGTATTTTATCGATTTGTTGGTAAAGCGACCGGCTATTAATTGATCGTAGATTCAAATCCTACTTAGGGACAAAAATTTTTGGTTGGTTGCTGGTCCCAGCTCTGTAGTTGCTTTTGTTCCTCAATTTTCAACCATTAATGAGACTGTAGAAATTACTTTTGACCTAACATCTACTTTTATTTTGACAAATAATTATATTTTCTTATTTGATTTTGATAATTCAAGGTTAGGAATAGAAATGATTTAAAATAAAGCCTATATGATGTTAAGTCATTTAACTATTATTGTGTTTATTTTATATTGTTATTTCATATTTGACGTTAGTATAATTTAAATATATTTAGTTTCTATTTATAAAGACCAATATCCCACTTTTAATTTATTACAGATTAAAATCTTTAACCAATTATTATACACAATAACTTCACCAGAATAAAAGTGGAGTTATCTCTAATAGTACTTGTAAATGGATGAGATCGGACTTTCTTCCACGTATTTAGGAAGTTGATTGAACCTTTTTATTTTAATATTTCTTTTTATTCTTTAAATTATTCTTCTGAAAAGATGGGCAAACTAATTATTGAATTTTATATCTAATCCAATCACATCCGCTAATCTCCAAAATTTTGGGGAAAGAAGAAGAAGTATCAGTTGTTCAAACTTTTGAATTAAATTTGAAAATGTTTTCATGCTCAAAGTTATAGTTTTGTCAATTATTGATTTCAATCAATGACCAAATATATAAACCAATCTAAAATATTATTTTGAATAGCACTTGACTTGCAAGTTACGAAAGAAATTCGCGAGAATTTAGAAAAATAAAACATCATGACTCGAGAATAAATATTGATACATACAAGAATTTTTCATTAAAGTTACCTTTGATAGACTTAAATTAATTATTAAGAAAATGTTTATATGATTAATTGTTCTGGGCAACTATAGAAAAGAAGAGATAGGAGGAGGGAAATATTTTAAGTTGGAAGAGAAAAATATTTTCACATTATTATTATTATTATAATAGTTATTATGAATGAAAGGACCTCAAATAAAAAACTGAAAAAATATATCCCTTATGATTTGGAGCAGATCTTAAATGATCATTTAAATATATACTTGAATATTTTAAATTTTTTATGTTTGTTATAATTAAATACTTGTTATTTTTATTATTAATGTAATAATAAAATGATATTATTTTATGTGAATTGACACACCAGAATGTATGTAAGACATTTAAATTAAAGAAAATTACTTAAAAAAAAATTATTTCAAACACTTCATTCGGCCATCAAGAATGACAATCTAGTGCATTAAAACTATTTTTATTCAAGAGGTCTTGCGAAAGATCGAAACACAAGAGTTAATATATATAGTCTTGTCCTATATTTCTGTAAAGAGCTGTTTATATGGCTTGAACTCGCGATATTCTAATCATGTGACAATAACTTTATTAATTACTTCTCCTAGATTCTTTTCTATTTTATTCGACCATCAAATATCTAAGATAAAAGAATGAATCAATATGTTTAGTATCTATGATGAAACCCAAAATCACATTTCATTGTTAAAATCTTATCTGTAAGGACTCCATCAAATGTTTAAGCTGGGACAAATGAATCGCGAAAAATCTATTTTAGGCGATTTTCTTTTTAGTATAAAGGGCTCACATACATATAATAATTCAAAAGTGCTCAATTTCGATAACAAAATGGTCTAGAACAGTTCAAGCTCATTTTTATAGGACCATATTAGACAAATTCCCAAACATAAGGGACTAGTCTATCGACTATAAATTGAATTAGGCAAGCAAAAAAACGACAATATTTGGGTGTCGTTTGATGCACCTTCTAAACAAGATTCGAGGAAGCGTAAGTTTGAAGGGAGCAAACAAGCAGAGAGCAATGGGGGAAACAATAGCCTTCAAAAATCTCCATAGCAGAGAATACCAGGGTCACAAGAAGAAGGTTTCTCTCTATTCATTTATTGTGATCCTTATAATGAATTAATTATTAAAATTAGTCGTGCAAAAGCTGATCGCCCTAGGCAATTTAAATTTCTTTTTATATAATAAATGAATTGATTATATGATAATTTACATTCTATGTTTTTTTTTTTTAAAAATGTAAGGTGCATTCGGTGGCGTGGAATTGTAGTGGCACGAAACTAGCTTCAGGTTCTGTGGATCAAACGGCTCGTATTTGGCAAATTGAACCTCATGGTCATGTAAGCTTCTTCAGCTAATGTTTTTTCTTTTCCAAAGTGAACTTATATATTGCAAAAAGGCATTTTTTTTACCGTTGCCCTTTTGTACTTGTTTTAGGAACTGATTTTGTTATCATGACTTTGAAGTGGGGAACTGGGTGTTGTTAATAAAGTGGATAAATTCGTTTTACAATATACAAATTGATATTTTTTCTGATATATGTATGAGCTCAGATAACTTGAGCTAGAGGTAAGGTCCGTGTGCACTCTACACTAGCTAGACCCCAGTTTGTTGGACTAAGTTGGGTATGATGTTATTGTTGTTGTTGTATGAGCTTAGATACTTCAAAATATTCTCCAGAGTTAAGGAGAGTGCTGCTTCCAATGTCTAGTTTTATGTGGATGAGTTGTTGCAGATGGGTTAAAAGAATTAAGGGTAGGCTTGAGATATGCATATATACTACCCTCACCCGAAACTCTTATCATTTTGGAGAGTTTCTTTCACACACCAATGCCACATTAGTGATTACCTGGTGTAATGCCGATACAAGTTATGTTTGAATTGTGGTTTGATAATAAAAAAATGACGCAGCAGTACGTAGAAAGTACAAGATAAATTTCTTGAATTTTATATAGGCATTAGGTGGAACTAGAGCTGGTTCACTGTTATTACAAGAAACTTATACCAACAGTTATGTTTTGTATGATTCGATGCCAATTTCTGTTTAATGGAAAGTCTATAGAGAAACTTATTCTAGATTGACAGTGATTGGTTATGGCTTGCACACAAGTTCTTTCAAATGGTTGTCAACACCTATATTTTTTCTCCCGTGTGAGTTGTGAGATAGCCAATGCATTTCTTGTATTAAAGGGTGTATATCAACTTAATTTGGATAAACCGATTAATTGTTGTTTTACGTATATAATTGGGAGGAAACCTATTGAATACATAATTAAGTAAATATAAGTGTGTTCTCTCTAGCAATTTAAGCTCTTAGATAAGATAGTCATACACTTCAACATGATACCGAAGCAAACATAGTTCTTGGGTTCAAGTCTTACTGGAGGAGCCAGGTAGGGCCAAGGGAGTAATGTATATACACTTGATGATTATAGATGCTAAACTTGATATTCTCTTCACCATACTTGTCCAATTATATAGAGTTGTTGTCATGAAGTTTGAAGACAAAATACACTCTTCTTTTTGTTAACCGTGGTGTTCGGACCAACTTGCACATACCTCGACTATTTGCATGTATACCTGCCCCCTCATACTAGTAATAGGTTCCAAGTGACGTCCACCAAGGATAGAACAGATTGGAAGAAATCACTAATGTTTTGTCTCTATTGGGATTTGAACATGAGATCTCATGGTACTCAACCCATTTCATTGACCACTAGCCACACCCTTGGTGCAGCAAAATACACTTTTTGCATTTATTCCAAAAATATATGGCAAGGGGTAGTATTGAACTTATTAGATTATAGTTTACCTATTGGATATGACTTGATCAAATTCTTATTGGGGAGAGTGTGAGGGCCCATGAATTCAATGTTCTAGATTTGCAAGGTAATGGGAGAAGGGGTAAAAGGATGCACAAATGATCCAGACTTACAGGATGGAGAAATATTGCTGGAGTAGAAAATGGAGAAGAGTATCAGATGGGTTTGTTATAGGGAGATCTCTCCCGTTGGTTGTCATACTATGTCCCTTGCAAATGGAAGGTTTGTCCTTCACTCGTTTGGATGGAGGAGGCAGAGGCCTTACTTATCATCAATAGAACATGAGCTAATACCTTGTTATTGCTTGCAAACCAAAAACTTTAAGGAGAGAGGTAGACTGTGTAAACATAGATATTGTGTCTTTGCAGGATCAGATAAACTTATACTTGTTAATGGGTGCAATCTAGAACTTCTATGCAACAAATTTGAATGCTCTATAACTCTAACATGTCTCCTTTCTCTGTATCAAGGCTATAAACGTACTTTTACCTTGTTTCGTAGTCGCAAATCCTAACTTCCACAACTTTGGAATTTGCATGAAGATTGTCGAACATTTGGCCTTTGGTTGTAGAAACCTGGAGCTTTAATAGCTTGAGATCATACATAAAGCTACTTAAAATCATTGGTCTCAATCTCTAGTTGATTTCACTATTCTGGTCTTTTCTCTTTCTTGAGAGGGAGTATGAAACCTCTTATGTCCAAGTATGCTCCGAGTCTCTGATAACTCTTTTTGTAGGGGAAGGTGAAAGATGTTGAACTAAAGGGCCACACCGACAGTGTGGACCAGTTATGTTGGGATCCCAAACATGCAGAATTGATAGCTACAGCATCTGGTGACAAGACAGTTCGATTATGGGATGCCCGCAGTAAGTTCTGCATGAAATAATGAGAAGTTGGAATTTTAAAACTGCAATGCTATCAGAGCTCATGTCTATTGAAGTTACTCAAAGACTTATACATAGGGTTAGAGCCTATAAATTTTTACCTTACCTATCGAAAGATAAAAGGACATAGGTTAGAGCCTAGTAGGTGTAACTTTAAAAATTACATATACATTTTCCCCATAACCGTCCCAAGAACAATATTACTCCCGTTGTAAAAACGAAGTATGAGGGTCAAATGTTTTTTAATTTCCTGTCTCAGTTCATACATCAGTTTCTTAATACTTTTTACATTTTACATGATTAGAAATTAGAAGTTTCAAAATATAATTAGAAATTAGATAAAATACATAATTAGAAATAAGATAAAGAAAATACTATATTAGAACTTCTAATAATAAAAAATATATGAAAATATTTTTGGTCGAAGAGATAGTTTTTGGCTCCTCAAATAGTGTTAAGGGGTATGAGTTAAGTTAACTCTACATGCACTTTCACAACCTAGTTTACTGTCAAATTGCCTGGGTGTTACAGATTTTCTTTTTGATTGGTCAGGGTGTTGCAGATACTAACACATTTGGTCTGCAATTGGCAGGTGGGAAATGCTCACAGCAAGTTGAGCTCAGTGGGGAAAATATCAATATCACTTACAAGCCTGATGGGACACATATAGCTGTTGGGAACAGAGTACTGATTATTTCCTTTTACCACTTACTAATGCCTAAAATCAGCACCAGTATCTTGTTTGTATCATCTTAGCGGCATCTAGATATGTATATAGTCAAATGAGTGTGCAGACACAGAAATGCTTCATATGTATAACTTTTCATCTTTTTCTATTGCATGTATTATCATTCATATTTTATGATGAATTTTATTGGTGATATCTATGGGGTTCCCTATTATTCACCTATCACGAATATCTATTTGGTGACCATTCTTATTCAGTTCTTATCTGGTGCAGGATGATGAACTAACGATATTGGATGTTCGCAAGTTTAAGCCTATTCATAAGCGCAAGTTTAATTACGAGGTAGACTCTCCCCCAACTAAGTTTAAGCCGATTCATAAGCCCATCTCCTTCTTGTACTGTTGGCCTTTCCTTTGTGTTGCAAGTGTTTTAAAGTGAACCAAAATTTCCCCGATGTGTTGCTGCAAAATTTGATATTTATCTGCTGGGGTGTAACTAATTCTCGAAATAGGGTTCTGTTTGAAGTGAGACAGCATCAGGTTTTCTTCTTCATAGGTGTCATCTTCTCTTCCCTCCACGGGGGCAGAGACAGTTACTTGTTAATGTAGAATACCACGCCTGATGCATATATTGCTCTCCTAATTTGCTGTTCTTTTGGTATGAATAAATAACAATTTCCTCTTAAACCTAGAGATGCTCTTCAAATATGGGTGAATACTTCTTAGGGTAAGTCTTAACTCTAGTTTGCAGAAGCTCTTCATATTTGTTCGTTTCATGTTGCATTATTTACCATGCATGTAACCAGCCTCCTGTTTGAAAAAATGTAATTAGTTGTTCCATACTTTTAACACTTTTGAGCTCCGCAAAGTTCCCATTGTTTTATACGTTTGCCTCATCAGGTAAATGAGATTGCATGGAACATGGGTGGTGATATATTCTTTCTTACAACTGGAAATGGTGAGTACACATTAGTTAGATGGCAGTGCTTTGCTGGCATTCAGCAAGAAAAGGCTTGAATTATCAACATGAACTCTTCTCAATCCGAAAGCTTTCTTTCTTGTCATATAGGAACTGTGGAAGTATTAGCTTATCCGACTCTACAACCCGTTAACACGCTTAATGCTCACACAGCTGGTTGTTACTGCATTGCAATTGATCCACTAGGAAGGTGAGCTTGATATTTTGCTGTAAGTATGCTATCTGTGCTGTTGTCTAAATGAAAATTAAAGACGTATCAGATAGCGCTAGAATATGTGACATTCCTTTCTATTAATGGGAGTATTCTTCGGGAGTAGCTCCAATTATCTAGTGGCTTCTATAGCACTATGATGTCAACAAGGCTTTTGTTCAAGGACCATGCATAGGGCTCACTCTAATAATACCTTATTTTGATTCACTACACAAGATATTTTGCTGTTGGAAGTGCTGATTCATTGGTCAGCCTTTGGGAGCATTGAATATCTAGTAGCTTCTATAGCACTATGATGTCAACAAGGCTTTTTTGTCCAAGGACCGGGTATCTCACTCTAATTATACCTTATTTTTGATTCACTACTCAAGATATTTTGCTGTTGGAAGTGCTGATTCATTGGTCAGCCTTTGGAGCATTAAGGAGATGCTATGTCTTCGAACATTTACAAAACTCGAGTACGTTCTCAAGTGTGACTTTCATCTATCTTATCATTGACACGAGTTTCCTGGGACAGAGTATCTGATTTAATTTGGCTTCTCAGGTGGCCAGTTCGGACAATAAGTTTCAATCACACGGGAGAATACATTGCCTCTGCTAGTGAAGATTTGTTTATTGATATTGTTTGTACTCTAAGAACCTGTATATACTACTACATAAGGTCTTTTAAACCTTTCAACAGCTTAGTCTTTATCTTCCACAGGCTAATGTCCAAACTGGACGGTCAGTTCACCAGATTCCATGTCGTGCTGCCATGAACAGTGTGGAATGGAATCCAAAACACAACTTGCTTGCCTATGCTGGGGATGATAAGAACAAGTACCAGGCTGACGAAGGTGTGCCTTTCTGGCTTAAGAAGAACTGATTCTTTCCTTTTCTATACGAGGGCTAACAATTTTTTCTTCGTCTATGTAGGTGTGTTTCGCATATTTGGCTTTGAGAGTGCATAAAACAAAAAAAAATCCTTAAAAAGGTCTTTGTAGAATCTTAGGAGAGAGCAAAATTTTCAGATGTACTTGTCTGTAACATTCCTCACATGTTAATCGAGATTCAGATAACTGTACTAGAAAATTTCTGTACACATTACATTATGAAAGAGACTTTAACTCAGGTAGTATTTTCATCATTTCACAATAATAGCTGTATTTTGCGAGTCTGCAAACTTCAACTGTGTCAGGCTCTCGAAACTCTAGATATCTGCTCTAAAACTCGTACAGTGAGTAGAGTAGTGAGCCTGATATTCCAAGCACTAGGAATATACAAGTTCAGCAGAGTCGAGAGGCCCCCAGAAGATGGTGAGAGCAAGCTTCCAATACTGATGTCATTGCAGCACATTCAAATGGAAGTGGAAGGGGAAAACCTTGGAGCAACGGTAAGGATGTCTACACTGGTTCGAGTTATGGAATCATTTGAGACTCTGCATTTCACCTCCTTGTATTCCATTAATTTGGGTTACTTCGTGCATTTATGCTGAGCTGCCCCAGAGGACTAATAGTAATAAGGTCCTTGGGGCCAAAGGGCCATTTCCGTCTTTCCATGTCTTGCTTTTGGGGCTCTTTGTGGGGAACATCAAAAGCATGTTGGTTCTTGTCAGAACTTGTATTTGCTGGAGCCTCGCTGGGAAGTGAGGAATATGCATCTGAAATAGTAACAGAAGTGAGAAATGAAATGAGATCACAATTTGCTATTTCAAGTGGGAAAATCAATCTAAAAACAACCTTGGACATCTTGCAGCTGTTTGGAGCAGAAGAGCCAACTTTCGAGATTCCAAATTGCTGACAATGCAGAAAATGACCATCAAGCGCAGAGGATGAGCCTGGAAGCTGGGAAAACCAAACCTGTAAAACAAACAAGACAAATAGTTACTGCATACTGAGATAACCAAGTTAATGGCTTCCACTTGATCTCTACACTAGAACTCTTCATCTTCTTCCCAATCTGTGGCTCTTTCGACAGATCAAAACTTGCTCCTTTCATCCTCAACTCCGAAATACACCTCATCACTGCTCTACCATCCCCCCTTTCCCTCTGCAACTGCCTCGATACCTTCCAGAATCTATAAAGCTTCACCTGCACCAAAAACACAATACAAAACGAAGTACAAACTAATAAAACCGAAGGAATCCACCATTTGTGACACACTACATTATCATTATGAGGGTTCTCTGAGACAGAAGTGAACAGAATAGTAAAGAAAATTGAATGAAAGATAAAGAAAAAACAACAAATATGAAATATCTCTCTACGAATGCTGTCCATTCGCGTCTCTTTGGCTGCAATTCTGCGGCCAGAGAGATCCTCTTCTCTTTGCCAAAGCTTGAGAAGCAAGAGATGACCTGGACTTTTTGAGATTTCCATTAATGGGTGGTTTTGAATTGCAGTTATGGTAGTAATGGCTGAAGAAAGTTTCTGTTGGTGCTCTTCGTCGACTGGGATTTGGACGATAACATGACAATCTTTTGATTCTGCCATTGATGTAAACTTTCTTGAAAACTCAAATGAAAATACTACAAGAATTAAGAAATCTTTCAGAAATTGTAGTTAGCAGAAGAGAAGATTGTGATAGCTTTTGATGTCCGAAGTTGAGGGGGGATAATTCAGATATTTAAACAGCTTAGTTTTGCAACGGTCACATTTTTTATTTTCCAACCAACGGTCTGATCATGAAGAGATGAATGAGAATACAACAATATGCTAATTTCCTGATCTAGGTGTATTTTTTATTAATAGTTAGTTATAGTTTCAAGTAAGAAATTCAGAAAAGTATTTCGATTTTTTGAGTTGCATATTTGAATTTTAGGTTAGGAGAATGAACACTCATAGTTTAACTACATTTCGCTACACATTTTGTAATAGTTCAAGTAAAATATTTACGGGCTTAATTATTCATGTGTGAAATTCAAAAACTTATTAACCTTTTAACTTTTCACATGTGTACTTTTGATGGTACCGACTCTTAAGCTATATAGAAAAGGCCATTGACTTACGCCCCAAATTTGGAGGGCCTCATCTTTAGTAATAATTTTTTGATAGCTAACTTATTTATGTATTTTTAATAAGTTGTACATTTTTTTAATTAGTTAGGAAGTAATTTATTCACTATTAATATGCATTTAATTTGCAATTTAAAAATTGCTATTATTAATACATTTGTAAGTTATGAGAAATTGGTGTATTAGTTTATTCACAACTATTATTCACATAGCTAAACAATTATGAAAAAGATTATCAACAACATTTTGCATCTCAAAACGCTAAAAGATAGACTCAAATAAATATGTATATTAAGTTTAAGGCCTCTCATTTAATTTTGGTCTTAAGCCACGCAACCCGGCTTGTTCTTACAAATAAAAGACATAGGCTAGATTGTAGTGTTCGGATCGAAACAACATAAGTCTAATTACAAATTATTGTAATATCTTAGGCAAAATCTACAACGACAAAGTACGGGAGAGATGTTGGTATATAAGCAAACACACCTTAGATCCTAGTGACATGTTTTA
>JBDJHY010000102.1:21335317-21345640 GCA_039654485.1 Withania somnifera | reverse complement strand
TTGCTCCTTTATTTTGAATCAAAAATACTTTGAAATAGTGATAAGGAATGTATACGTTATACTCTCCCTATTAAATATATTATTATTATTATTATTGTATACAATTTTTTCAAAGTTCAACTTCAAAAAAAATTGGTAAAAAGGAAAACGCCTCAGCCAAATTTATTTATTTTTACAAAAAGGGCATTATTTGCTATAAGCCGAATTCAAGAAAAGATCGAATGAAACATTTTAATTTACCTAATAACAACTTTGATTAATTACTCTAAAAGTCTTTTATGTTCCAACAGTATTTTCGTAAAAAAATCAGTGGGTACGCCGACCGCCGTTCTTGGTTTAAAGATTCCCTTCCTTTAGACTTTTGTGCTTTTTATATAAATACCGCTTTCTCACCTTGTCATTTTCCTCTGCATAATTCATTTTTAAAAAAGAATCCGATGGTCCAATCCCTAACCCTAATTTCCCCAATCTCCTTCCCCTTTTCTGTCAAAAAGAACTCTAATTCCGCCTCCGCGGCGGCAGTCGGATCAATTTGCCGTGTTCCGTACATCGTACAGACCACTCGGACGGCGACGATATGTGCTTCCGCCGTCGCGGAGGGACCTCCGGTGATGGAGAGAAGATCGGTGAGTTTATATGAGATGTTAAAAGTTAATAGAAATGCATCAGCTAAAGAGATTAAAGATGCTTACCGGAGTTTAGCGAAACTGTATCATCCTGACTCTGCTGCTACTCTGCCGGAGGATGGACGGAATTTTATTGAGATTCATGATGCTTATGCTACGTTATCTGATCCTTCAGCTAGAGCTCTGTATGATTTGAAGTTGAGAGTTGGTTCCCGACAGCGAGTTTTTGTCCAGTCGGAGTTTTACCCGACCCGGAGATGGGAAACGGATCAATGCTGGTGATGTCAGATGGTTAGCGCTATGCATTTCTCCGCCTTTACACTCTAGTTTTGGTCAAGTGGCATTTAGATGGAGATTTAGCCAAGTAGTGCGAGCTCTTCCACTTTTTTGATGGTAGCACTTGTATCGAATTGATTGAAAATATTGGAGCAAATATAAGCTGGTGTACATACTACATTCTGCATCTTAATTATTTTTCTTTTGGTGGACTTAGATATTGTAATTGCATAATATTCATAAATTTGATAACTATTTTGATTTATTTTTCTTTTAAGTTGAGTATTTTTTTTTAAAATAATTTCTCTATTTATAGCGAGATAATGTTTGTGTACATTTAATTTTTCTATATTGTTATTGATTCTCCTAGTCGAACGTTATGGAGTCATTACATAGGTAAAATAGATACAGAAATAGCAAGTGTAATCTTAGAACAATAACATACTCACGGATAAAATATATATATATCGTAATACTTAGCGAGGTTTTGGGCTAATACATTTGTAAAAGTTAGGAATTCCCTTATGTAAGCCAATCACATATAAAAAATAGTAAGTATTTCTTTTCTTAGGAAAGTGTGTGTTTTTCATAACTTTTATACAAATTTTTCTATAATTTCTTTTAAATTTCTATGTAAAATCGAAATAGCTACCTTTCATAAAATACTTCCCAAATCTAAAAAAATAATAATTATTTAAATTCCTCAAAAACCCCGCCTAGGACACCATTTAATATTTCTTGACCCATTATTGATCAAACCACATGGACACTGTAGTGATCGAAAGGTTGCTTTCTAAGAGATAAAATGAAAATTCAATGCAATATTTCACCACAGAAAAGAAAAGGATAGTCCACCCTAAAGGACCAGACATTATACAAGTAGTTTTTCTTGCACACCTTGGTATCAGAATAATAAGTCTGAGTTCCCACTTGAATATGATAGTCATAATGTACAAGCACAAAATTTTGTATAACAATAACTGAAAAGAACCAACTCTACAACTTGAAAATTCTCTTCTTTTTTTTCCTTTTGAATCGACTCTACAACTTGAAAATTCAGCCAAAATGACTACAGAATTTAACTAGAAAATGTAGAACAAAAAGATTAATAGGAGGTTGGTGTACATTGTACACTTCAATCCTCCGGTACGACTAGCCTTTCCATCAAAACCACTAGGACTTGTACAGGCTTTTTTTATATTCAGCAAACAAGATTGCTATTCTTGATATCATCATTTACTGGTCATCACCATCGAGTTTATAACATGCAAAAGCAGCCGAATGCTTGATACTTCAGCAGGCGGCATGTTAGCAACGTTTCTGTGATGTAGTAATATCTGATATACTTGCTCGAAGATGGGCCGATGCATCACGATCATTGGGTCAGTTGGATTTATGGCAGATAGGACATCCCTCATCCAGGATAGTTTTTGGGCCGTCTCAACACTAATATCACATGCCAACTGCTGAAGAAGTGAAAGGAGCACTCCTTGACTCAACAGGAGAGGATTTGAGGACAAAATCCCAGGCAAGTCAACCTGGTAACCCAACCACAGAATGCAAGGTCACTTTGTTGCGCGACCAGAATCAGGAAAAACAACACTCCATCCTCCCAAACCCAAACAGCTTTAATGTATGTGTACATATCTCAAGAACTAAACGCAAACACATGCAAATTAATTATAATAGAAATTTGAAATATTTTTTCTTTTGATAGGTTCAAGATAAGAACTTATGTCTTAGTATCGTCCCAATTTTATTGGATATCAATGAACAGACAGGTTCAAGGTAAGAACTTTTAATTAGATAACGTAAAAGTAGGCTCTGGAGTATAGGCAGAGTTAAGTTCTTTCATTTTTGTACAAAAAGCTAACACCATTAAGATGCTCCATTACTTCAACCCCCTAATAACTGTGCCTCTTTTCCTGGATCCTATTGGTCTCCTTTATTCCCATTAAAAGTCAAAACAATATTCCTCAACAATGGCTTAGACCTGATAATCCCATAAATAAGTCCCAATATAAACAGCATACCTGAGAGCATAACCATGAGACGATTGACACATCACTCCTATGTAATGCTGCAGTGAATGCTTCCCCATACTTGTGCTCCCCTAACAGTCTAGATAACTCTTTGGTTGGATCTGGAGGTGTCTCAATCTATATTGCAAACATAAAAACATCTCATGCAGCAAGATAAAAAAAGGAGGGTGATAGCAAAGTATAAGTAGCAAATTCTTAATAGCAAAATATAAGCAGCTAAGTCTTAGGTTCCACTAAGGTATAGGAAGAACCTTGTCATGCAGCAACGATCCATTATTCATGTGGCTAAGCAGTGGCTTTGCTGATTGGGAATTTCCTCCAGAAACTGCAAGAGCAAGCAACTGTCTCTGACTATCAGCAAGCTCTCCGCTCAATGTCTGGGTCATGGCCGATGCTGAACTGATGGCATCCTGAAAATTGAGTCCAATGAGTTTCTAATTCCAAAAAGAATGTGATCTCAGTCACTTATGAAATTCATCCATAAGTTTTAATCATCTAGAGTCTTTGCATCAACACATTCACCAGGTTAGGGAGTAGAGAGGGAGGAGACAAGAAAGAAAGAAGGTACGATGACTTCCACATGAACAAAGACAACTATCTGTTAGAAAAAGAGAAAATGGCTGTACACATAAACAAAGATACCACTGCCCCTTCCCATTTTGAAAAGATTAGTTCAACT
This sequence comes from Withania somnifera, assembly GCA_039654485.1. Classification (NCBI taxonomy): domain Eukaryota; kingdom Viridiplantae; phylum Streptophyta; class Magnoliopsida; order Solanales; family Solanaceae; genus Withania; species Withania somnifera. Next base: position 21,342,017 of record JBDJHY010000102.1, on the reverse strand, counting down.
CTGCACGACATTAAAATCAGGGGAACAAGTGATTTGTCTTATTCCAGGAACATGAGGTGTATTACGTTTAATGCTGTGTTTTTGGAGATACACTAATGAACCCCGTTTCACCATAAAAAGTGGGAGTGTTTTTGAAAAAAAAAAATGGCAAAAAGTGTTTGGCCAGGCAATTTTGGCATTTTTTGACATAAAATTTGACAAGAATTCCAAGTTGCCAAAAATCAGTTTTTGGAATTTTCTAAAAATTTAGAATGAACCCCAAACTTATATATTTTACAAATGAAACCCATGTATTACTCTAACTACATAGCTACCCAACTATTATGAATATATTAAAGAATAGCTTGTGACCACTATTGTGATTCGATGGATCTTTGTAACCAATTGTTATTAAACTGAATCTTTTTGTTTTTCTAGTTGACAATAAAATGTGAAAACTGATTTTTGTGGTTTATATATCTTTTCTTCTTCTCGGTTTGCTTGATTTGTTTTTGGTATAATAGTTGTGATCATTATACAATTGGCTTTTATAGACTATAGCTGATAGTCAAGGTGAAATTTTTGTATCAAGTTTATCGGTATTTTTTTAATAGTTTTTAGAACTTATGGATAGAAATCATATTTTCATGTTTCTTCTTCAAAAAGTGAAATTTATTTCCCAATTATGAACATTCTGGCCAAACACATGGTGAAACTTCACCCAAGAATATTTGGGAATCTATGACAAAATGCTAGTGAAAAGTCATATTCATAAATGAGGATAGTGAAACAAGCTGTGTATTATATTGAATGCTTGTTTTTGGAGAATATAAGAGTGAAAATTGGTTGATAAATGAGGATAGTAAAAATGGGCACAGCTCATTTTTTTGTGATATATTTCCCTAACCACTTTGGGACTGAGCAAAGTGGAAAGAAAGGCAATCTTTGGGGGAGAGCGGAGTGCATACATTTAAAGATCAGCGAGTTGCCATTCAGTATGTAGTAATAAAAATAAAAGTGAACAAAACACAATAACATGGGTTACCAATACTCACTATAGACTACAGGATTTGAACACAAAAAATGCACCCCAAGCTTTTCGATGGGTTTGGTTTTAACTTATAGGAAAAACAAACAAATTTCTAAAGATCATAGGATAGAGATCCAAAGAAGAAAACGTATCATGCTAAATTCAAAACGCATTAAAGGATGATGAATAAGTCAATCTAGAAAGTACAAGCCCTTAGTCAACCAACTTTCCATTTTGAAGGCATAATAAGGAAAAGTAAAAAGAAGAGAAAGAACAGTTTAACAAAAGATAAGCAAGAAAACAAAAGGATAAATCAAAAACATAAAATGTCCATACTCTTAGAGCAAGAGCCAACGGCGAATGCATGGACTCAAATTGTTGTTGTGCAGCAACTGAGTGGTCAGCAAGGCCTTTCTGAAAAGCTAAATCTACTTGCTCAAACATTGCCTTGCATGACATCTCAAAGGCAGGGATCACTGAGACTTCCAGAATAGATTTCAGTGTTTCCTGCATCACAGTTTCAATGCCATCATATAAGAAAAATTCAACACTTATTGAGGAGTACAAGATCCAACTAAAATGGAATGGGCAGCAGGAAGGGAAACAAGTTGAGAGGATCATGAAGCTACACTCTTAGAGCCATATGATAGATGAAAGATTAACTAGAAATCCAGTATTATAAATCATACATTAAGAAAAACCATGAGCATGGCAACGCGAGAAAAATGTTTGTACCCACTCGCTCAATAAAAAACTTTCAGCTCACCTGAAGAGCTAGCTTGCCAGAGGTTTGGAACTGTGCTTGGATTTGTCTAGCTACAGTAGCTTCAAGTTTGGCATTTACTGCTTTTTCTAGTTGGTTCACTGCCTTGTCACCAACTCCTTTCTGCACCATAGCATTCAGTCACGAAACAAGCAAATCAGACAAGCAAAGGTTCAGATTCTCAAAATATTAACCTGGAACGCCTCTGAAATTGTAGCCGATATAGTTTTCTCAATAGTAGGGGTAATACTGCGGGCCACAGCTTGCCCAACAGCCGCTAGTTCTTTCTTCATTAATTTTTCCATCAGCCCCGGCATGTCCTTGTTTAAGCAGTTAGAGATCAAATTGGTTATTTGCTGTGTACGATCTCGAAGAGACTTCTCCTGTTTTGCACTCTCTTCTTGTAAACGAGCCCATAAAGCATCAGAATTGGCCTTAACGGATTTTTCCATGCTCCGTCCCAAGGCAGCCTCAAGTCTTCTTCCTTCTTTGGTCACTGGAACAGCAACCATCATTTCCATCTGCTTTTGTGTTTCTTTTTGAGTAGCCAAAACCTAAACAGAACAGCAAACAACAAGGACAACACATAAGAATAAGATGTCGAAGAACATAACTACAATAAGAACATACAAGACATAATTTGACGAAGTAATGAATGCTCTTCCAACACAGAGAAGCATATAGAAGAAAATAAGCCTCCACCACTTGAGCAGCTGAAGAGCTCCATAATGAAAATTCTGATAAATGTAGTTCCAAAAGATGAACACACATAAAAAAAACACCAGAATTATGGAATTTGAAAAGATTGTTCAACATATTTCAGGAGGAAAATCAACTTGCCTAAGGAGCATTGCAGAAAGGCAACCACAGGTGGCAAATCAAGTATGGGAAATAACGAAGATTATCATTCATGAAGGATAAAAATGATGAAAGAACCTTTTTAACTACATGGAACAACCTCAAAGCAACTGCATGAACAGTGATAGGATGAAGTACAAACATAGGTAAAATTTAAGTTAAAAAACATGAAAAAAGAAACGTTCAATTAAAGAGGCATAACAAAATGAGAAAGGCACTAAACTTCATATATATATATATATATATATGCTTTTAAGCCTAACCAAGCACCTGATTTAGCATCTCATGCATGGACAACATTTGTGCGAAAGCAGTTTCCATAGAAGAGGTACTTGAGCTGACAACGGCCTCATTTGGAGAATCTGTTGAATTAAAAGCACTAGGTGATGATGAAGATGGGCCAGATGCTTGAGAATTCTTCCCCTTTTGCTTTTTCCCTTTGGCACTGGGAGCTGGTGGTTGACGAACAGTGACAGACATCGTTGATTCTATATCCTTTACAGAGATCTCCTTTGCAGAGTCATGATCTTCTTCTGGTGTAATTGAAGGTTGAGATGGTCCCTCACTTCCACCAACCTCATCATATTGCCTAGATTTCTCTGCAGTATAGGTCTCAGGAGATAAGGCGCGACATTCTCGAGCCATTTCTAATCCAAGATCAGATGCTTGGGAGCAAAAGGCTTTCTCCTTATTTTCTGATACAAAAGAATGCACGTCTTGCGAGCCAATATCAGCTTTTTCACTGAATTTTGTTTCATCGCCAGCTTTTACCTCTACGACATCCTGGGTATTCATTTCTGTCTCACTTTTTTGCCCATTAACAATGCTAACCTCAGAGGATGATCTAGCCATCAATATCTCTGAAGGAGTCACCAAATGAGTTGGGTGCTTGAACTTAACTTGATGACTGATACCACAGGCAACATCATCCGCTGACATTTTATGTTCATCATCCAAGGAAGCAACAGCTGACAAGTTTGGGGGCGTGCCATCATTTTGTGAATCAACTGGAAATTCATCAACTTTTTGATTTCCAACTTGGTCATTATCAGAGGTGTCAGCCCCAAAGCTGTTTGATAGACCTCTAAAACCAGATGGTTTTCGAGAAAATGTAGGACTCAAAGGAGGCGGAGGTGATGCACTGGGGGCAATACCACTATCACTAGTTACACTGGGCAAAGTGGACGATTTAGTTTCTAGAATGGAGGAAGCAAATTCTTGAGAGGTGGCCGATTCAGTAGGTGCAGTACTTGTAGGATATCTAGCTGTTGGGGAAATCTCGGAACTAATTTCATGTACTGATGATTTAGGTGCAGAACTAGATACAGGAAACTCCTGCTGTTTACTTCCTGGGGGATCAACAGGAGCAAGTCCTTCCATGCTAGTAGCATCACGTGACACACCGGATTCTGCCCTTTCGAAAACCACATCCTCTGTAGGAGGTGGTAAGCACTGGGACAAGTCCAAGGCATACTGCTGAATGGCCTGCGTCTGTACGCAATACACTTGTACAATCTGTTCACCATGAGGCAATAGGTCACTCGTTCCAGTGAAACTCAAAATTGGCATGGTAACTGTAAATCCTGCTATATAATCCATTCGGGTAGCCTCCGGGTTCGGGCCATACTCCAGATGCACAGCATATATAGCATTCTTTTTTGCATTAGCTAGCAAGAGAAGACCTGTTTGAGACAAGGCTACAACTTGGTTAAAAAATGCCTCCTCGACATTAGCCTCAGCTGAACTCTTCAGCTCCAATGTCTGTGTACAACGCCATGACTCAGCATCACAAGGAAGCAACCAGCCTTCTTCACTTGCTGATGCCCATATCTTTATTTCCCGATTAAGAGGACCCTGTAAACCTTTAAAAGGTTAACTCAAAATCAAGAATCACCAAGTGGCAAACTCACCGAGAAGAAACAAAGACAGTTGTGATTAACATTTGAAGAAAGAATAGATGGTCTCCTAGAATAAGAGTATTATTTATTTACTTTTTTTATAAAGGCACGGCATTTGAGAAAGAGATTTGAGTGAATTAACTTGGTCAGCAAGTAAATGATATCCGAGAATATGAAGTTCTCTAAAACAAACAAAACCTACTAGCCCATGAAAACAGTTGATTTTGACAAAAATAGTCAGCACAAGATGGAGTAGCACATACCCCTGTGATGAGTATGATGTGATCTGGGCGGTGTGGGGCAGCCAAAAAGGTAACAGAATTAACAGGATGACCATCATGAGGCCTGAGAACAGCGATTGGAAGTGGCTTCCGGTCTTCCCATATCTTTATCTGGAAAACATGACAACAGGCATCTGTCAATACAGAGGAACCAACTTTTCCCACTAGCCATGCTATATATCGACATTTTGCAATCAAGATATCGTAGTTTTATTTCAGAATCTTAAACGTGTTCAAAAGGCAAAAGATGAAAAATGCATAAAACCCAAGGAACCATACAAGTATGTTGAAAAAAAAACTCAGAAACGGAAAAATTTCACATTCTATTCATACCAACTTCTGAACATAAAATTGGGAGTTAATTTTTTGCAAAAGGAAACATCATATGGTCCCAGCACAACAAAAACATAAACAACTCAACTCTGAAAAATTAGCTGATAACAAGTAGTGGTCGGAATTTTTTAGTTAAATTATCACTTTCACAGCAAAAAACCATGCTGAGTGATACGGACTATTACACAGAGGTTATGCCAACTGCCAAATACACCTACATCAAACAGTTCCCTCTTCAAGAAAAACTGAAAAAGGACATTGCATCAAACAGCTAAAAGTACAACACAAGAAGAGATCTCACGAACCGTGCCATCCACTGAAGCAGACACCAAACGTGTGGTCATCCATTGGCACATAGATAAATCAGTCACTTCTCCATCATGGGTCCCAATAAGTTGTACCCCATCAACCAACTTGTCAACAGGACACCTGATAGGTTCATCGGCTGAAAATACTGCACCTTTTCCCACTTTTGTGGTATCAATTTTCAAAATGCGCTTCCCGATTCCAACCACAAGAATTTCCTATTGAAGAGAATATAAGAAAAGTTAAGTACAGTCTCAATAGAAGAATAGGATACCCAAAAGGATAGATAGGTAGGTACTTGTTTATGACAATGCCAACAAACGCGTGGATGAACAGATTCCCCTTCACCCACAATTTGAATAGCAATGACAATCCTTCCTGTAATTTGTGGCTTCTCTTCCTCATCTGGTCCTTCAGTAATTTTCCATATATAAACCCGGCCATCAACACTCGCACTGAGACAGAAACAAGCTAGGAACATAAAAAAAACTTATTATATAAGTATAATAAATTACATAAGAGTAGAGCACTACCTAGCCAAGAGATGAACATCCTCTGCAAAGAAAGCCATATCTGTGACCCTCTGAAATAAGAACAAAGATATTCAGATGACCATAATAATGTATTTTTATCAGAAAAGACAAAAGTAGTTTATGGTTTTAAGTTTTTATACTTCTCACAGAATCATTTGTTCCTTTTTGAACAAAACAAGATTTCATACCAATGATTCATACATTAATCAATCAAAAAAAATCACTTCAAGAGATATACTAATAAACAAATGCCAGGAAGTTATGAACAACTATTCTTTGTCCAATCAAAAGTCCAGGACAACTACTATTACCAGGACAAGCTTAAACTCTTAACTTGAAAGTACATGCAAGTCTTCCCGTGGTAAGCCATACAACAACAGTATATGTGCATATTGCAGCATTATATCTGATAGCAGAGAGCGACACCTAAGCTGAATATATTTTTTGTTTTCTTGTGACAAGGTTGAACTTTAGATGCCATATTAATATTGTCAGGAATAGTCTCCATATCCCATGAAACAAAGCATATTCTAGTCTTACGCATTATTATCAAAAGCAAAAAGTGAAAAAAAAATCTAAGGTCCGTTGGGGCTTTGAGCGTAAAGCGCAAATAAAGCGAGAGCTTTAATGAAAAAGATGCAAAGGGAGAAAAAGTATAAATATATATGTTATAAGGATGAACAAAGAACACCAAAGCTGCGCTCAACACGTTTTGGGCC
>JBDJHY010000102.1:21279136-21289363 GCA_039654485.1 Withania somnifera | reverse complement strand
TGGGACGCCCTTCTTCAGCAGTAATGAAATTGCTTGAACAGCTGAATTCCCTGTGTATAAACACGTAATACGCTTTGCTCACGCAATCTTTTGTAAGAAATTATCATATAACTCTTTGACGAAGTAGATTAACCATGTTTAGTGTGCAGGAAACTCTTGGTTGGTTATCTGATGTACAAGGCATTCTTAAAAACACTAACCTGTTCCAAGGATCGGATCCAACAGCAAGACATGTCTTTCTGCAATATCTAGTGGTAGTTTTTCATAGATCAGCTGCATCATTATTGATGAAATACGTCAAAAAGTAATAGAAGAGAACAAAAGCCTATATAATGACTCAGGAGGGCAGAATTTATAACGACTTGGGAAGACCCTGCAGATTGCTAACCTGCTGTCCGTTGTCACCCTCTCGATGGATCAAGATCTTGCCAATCTTGATACCTTTACAACATGCTCGCAAGGCATTCTCCATGCTCTCTCCACTGTGCATAATTAGAAAATTTTAAGGTTAACAAACAGAGCAATTCGATTACTTTGATAAAGGCAGAAAAGACAGAAACAAACACTTGTTATTTTGATTCTTTACTAGATCACCAAATGATGATTCGGTGATTGTACTGGAGGCATTTAGTCAATTCGTGATGAATAACAAGCACCTCTAGTGAATGACAACAATTTGACATTTAGTTCATCTGATTAATAAGGCAGTTTAATTGATACTCAAATTTGCCTTCTTTATTTATTTATTTTTTATAAAAAGAAAAGGCAAATTTGAACAGCAATTAAACTGCAAACCTTCTCAATTTTCAGGGGTATAGATTTGCCACCCTTGAGGAAAATGAATCCCCATCAATATAGACCTTTATGAAGACACAGGCTCTTAGCATCATAAATCTTCATCCTGCCATGTACTAAGTATTAATTCTAAAAAATGCAAATGAAGTTTCTCGATGTTGAATGTGCTTCAGAGATAAGAGGCATTTGTTATCTTCAGCTTTAGTCAGTAACATGATGCTCCATGTGGCAACTTTAAGCATATATATTGGGGCCTCACACATGCACAAACCATTGCATTCAATCTATTAAGCAACCCCAGTTTGGAACAAAAGTACATCAATAGAATACATGAACAATATAGGCATTAAGAAAATGGTCAACCATACAATCAATCAGTCAATGCTAATGTAATACATTTCGTTTTTTGATAAGGTAGAGATTTAACTAACTTAATACATTTTTTTTTGACAAGGGAGAGATTTAACTAATGTAATACATGGTCAACCATACAAGCAATCAGTCAATGCTAATGTAATAATACATTCAAGAAAGGTTACCAAACTACATGCACCAACATATGGTCATATATACACACACCGTTACAAGGATCACAAAGCCCTTAAATCCTCTGGAGGCAATTCTTGCAACCATACAAGAAAAGCAAGGGAAGTACCAATTACTTTTACCTTCTAATTACTGAAACACCGCATAACCTCTTACAAAAATCTACCCCACTGTATACAGATCCTGCAATCACAAGAAAAATATTTCATTAAGAATTTATTTCCGCTTATTGAAGCATTTTCCACTCAACTGGGTATAGGAAAAGGTAAAACCCAAAAAGAAAACCACTCCTAGAATTCTAGATAATATTACTTTAGTATAAAATGCTAAATTCATGAGTCAAGCATTAAAAGTGACCAAAATGAAGTATTGCAACTAATGAATTACCAAGAGCTGGCACAGCCAAAAGGAGGAAAATTATGATCAGTAATGTCTTCCGATGCCTCACATTTGCAATCCAACAACACTACTAACTCAAACCGTAAAGGAAAATATATTTGCAGGAAAGTAGTGTATTCAACTATGACCCTACGGGAAATTATAAGTTAATGATGTAAATGATACCATCTGGTAATATCCCGATAATACAGTGGAAGTGCCATACTTTGACCGATACATTAATATCAGTCATAGTGCACTGACAATATGGCTTATGTTATACTCAATATATATCGAAGATGTATATTGTTACAATGCTAGTTTCTTCCCGTTACAGTTCAGCCTTTTTTTCTTAATATCAGGCATGGCTTCAGAAACCATGGCCATGTATCATAATTGTATCCACACACTCATTTTTCCTAAGAAGAATACCTGTAAGCCTGATCGTTTGACCTATATTGTTAATAACCTTACTATATAAACTGGAGTAGTCAAAGAAGCTACTTCGGAGCCCTCCGAATAAGATTTCTAAATACAAGGGCATGAATAATCCAATTGCAGTCTTGCAGGAGCAACTTACCAGTTGGAGTCAACACCTGCTTTTCCGTAAATGGCAGATGTCCTAAACCATGTTCAACAACCTGGTTCAAGTGAAAATGAATCTAGTTGATAAGCTAAAAAAGAGATTTGACTTTCCCTGACTGGTTGAGAAAGATAGGATGACCAGTAAAGCTATGAACTCTGCAGTAATGTACTTACCAATCGTATCAATCTATCAGCATAAAATACAAAATCATGTTTAGTCGTATGAGCATCCCGTATAAGTGTATGCATGCCACGTATCTGAATGAAAAAAGATACTAATCTTTAGGAGCACAAGGGAGATGGATCTTGAACAACGGAAAGGAAATTTCAAGAGAAAAAAGAGTAACAGATTAAAAGGGACAAGTTTATATCTTGAATTAGAAGATGAAATGGTACCTGGAAAGTTGATTGAATGACATACAAGTTAGGATATATTTTACAGAGATCATGTTGACCAAGTTTTGTCCGAATATGTTGCACAATCAAATCAATAGCAACATGGTTATCTACACCTCGGGGAATGATAACGTCAGCATACTTCTTTGTAGGAAGAATGAAGTCATCAAAGGCAGCTTTCACAAACTTAGAGTACTGCATTGAGATTAAATTCATATTATTCATGAAAACCAAACACTTGAGCATAAAACTATGCTAAATTTCAGATGACATTTAACTTCAAAAATGCAATTTAGAAACTTAAATAGAATTTGAACAGTCAGGTCTGAGAAGGCAACTAAGTTAATATGGAAGTTGAATCATCAGTTTCAAAAATTTGTTTCTATATATTGAGCTTATTAGCAAAAAGGCAATTTTAGAAACTTATAAAGGAGGTTTCACAGACATGAACTGAGAAAGCAACAGGGGGAAAAAAACTCAGTCATCAAAACAAAATGCAATATGTTGGACGTTGGAAGGGTAAAAAGATGAAGAAATGCTTTGTCTATCTGCCAAATTTGGGTGAAAGATTCCCAAAGTTTTTCAAATAAGCCTGAAAGTTTTCCTAACCTGATCAAGCACCATACCAATATCTCTTCCCTTTTCAGCTGTATCACGCCTTATTCTCCTTGCGAGACGCACATCAGCATCTGCGCTGAAAATTTACGATGATGAAACCACACAAGTAAAAGACTCAATATAAAGCACTCCAATAAACAAGTAAGTAGAAGACCCAACATAAAGCACTCCAGTAGACACGTAAGGATGCAACATATAGAGGCTATATGCTCATGTATCAAGAACTAAAGTAGGCATCAATTTTAAGGAAAGCTGAAATCATCAGGTGTAAGTAAGAAAAGAAATACAAGAAAAAACATTATATTTCAGAGGTTTGAGTGAAGCACTCACTAAAACGACTGAAATTGCAGTGCAGTCTTTCATATTTGTAGTGTCAGTACTTTCCTTTCTTCAATATTTCCATCATAAGTTTGCTACTCTTGCATTTCTTTCAAACCATTTTTTGAAAAATGATTTTCTTGATCCGAGAGTCTATCAGAATCAACCTCTCTACCTCATTAAGATAGGGTAAGGTCTGCGTACACCCCCACCCACCCCACTAGATATGTTGTTGTTGTTGTTGCAGTTCAGTCTTTCATGATATCTGTTCCAATGAAGACCCTTCACCACTCTTACATAGGATGGATATTCATGCAGTACAATAGTGTTCTAATCTCAAGAAAGTTCTTTTCTAAGAAATCATATTAGTTTTTTAGGCCAACACAGACGTACTAGTTCCATATTTTTATATTTTTTCTTTAATATTTGGTTTAAATTTATTAGAGGAAAACCCACCAGAGCTTTTCAATCAACAGAGGAGAGACCTTAGAAGGAAAAGTATCCAAGTTGAAAGAACACTATATGAGATAACTACTAGGACACTATGCTGATTTTTTCTCTTGTACATCATGGTCACATATCAAGAGAGCGCACAACTCACGCTACAACAACAATAAAGAAGCATCAACAGAAAAGAGATGAAAGAACCTGTATCAACAAATATCTTCATATTCATCAGATCTCGGACACGTGGTTCGTGAAAGATGAGTATGCCTTCCAAAATTATAACATCTGAAGGATTGACCTATCAAGTTATTCAAATACAGGTGATGTATTGGCACAAATAGAGAATTCTAAGAAAGAAAGCTACAACTCCAGATGCAGGCAATTGCTTGTTTTGTCACTTATATCTGGCAGACTCTCAAAAACAGTATGTGTTTCTGAGTCATTGGAAGGAATCTCTCTTTCTTCCTTTTAAATATTTTCAGATAGGGTATTCAATGGAAGAAGAAATCGTGCAAAAAGACCAGGGAGGTTAGAAGTTGACTAAGATATGTGTGAAGCATAAATTGATGCGCTCTTTAGAAAGTTGATGATGTATGCAATAAGATGAAACAAAATAAATCATGCTATGAAGATTTACCCTTCGAAGAGGGAATACGTCATTTTTGTAACTCTTAAAATCATATTTTGGAATATCTACTGCTTTCCCCTGCTTCAATTTCTCCACCACCCACAACAATTTTTGGGTGTCAAATGCATCTGAACAATAAGAGAAAGCAGCATGAAACTTACACAAGACATTATCTTATAACAATTATCTGATATTTAATAATGCCAAAAGCAACATATAAAAATTACACGATTTCAAAGAGTTTACACATGTTTGAACACTATAAATAAAAATCCATTCACCAGAAATTATCATCCATTAATTAAAGAAGGATTTCCAATTAAATTGAAGACTCCCACGAGTCACAGGTCTCGAGCACATAAACATACTTCTTCGAAGTCACAAGAGGTCTGTACAAAAGAGTCCAATTTCAATTTATCAATAATTTATTCGCAAAAGCAAGAATGATTTTGAGAAGAAAAAAAAAAGACACATAAAGTGATGCTTTTTCCTCTAGTAATATCATTTCCTGTCTGTGGAATTAAATCATAAAACAATTGACTGTGAATTTAACTCAAAAACTTTTGTCAGGTCTTCTGGAGTCAAAGTATGAGAAAAAGAATCCTGCAAATTCAAATGTGGGTTAAATGAATCAGATATGAATTTGGCAGGCTTCACATAAGTTTTGTGCAAACTAAAATTGATGATTAGTGAAATAGATATATCATTCTGAATCCTCTTAAGACGAACGTTTTACCACAACTTCTTTTAGGAACATCTTAAATGAAAGACCAATAAAATCAGTTATTCAATCAAAAATCTTATAGATCTTTAAAGAACAAGCTAAATGAAATATAAATTTCGCCTTATTAGTTTACATTTATCAAAAATTGAAGGGGGCCAAATTTAGAGAAACCACCTGGAGAAAATTGAGATATAGAAGAGCCTAGCTAACCAATCATCTTATCAAGACGAAACATGAAAGAGGTGCTATCAACGCATACTAAATAGTTATAGAATCAATAGGAAGAGATAAGAGAAGACGCGGCGCTACAAAAGCTGGATGTGAAAGGGTTATGATACTATATATTCATATTGAGGATGATCTAGCTTTAAGCTTAAACTTGTCCATCGAAATAAAGAAGGTCGTTCCTCCAGTCCGAGAAACCCACCTGGTTAACTAGTACGACTCGCTGATCCCGAAGCTGCTCAATAATTAAATCACAAACTGTTGTCTTTCCAGACGCAGCACCTCCAGCAACGCCTGCAGGTGAACATATTTTACGAGCATGATTAAAAAAAACGTGTAGCAAGCATAGGAAGATTCATAGAGGGATAACAAAGATTTTTAACTTCCAAAAGGAGTCATACAATTAGCACAACTTGACTGAAAGAAAATTCATGGTCTGAACAGCAGCCAAAAAGAAAGATTGCATGCAAAATCCATATTTAGAATTTTATTTACACATACCAACTTAATCAATTTTGCTGTTAAATTCATGCGAAAAAAGTTGTCAGAATCCAAAGTCAAAGAAAGACTCCCACAAAGTTCTAAACCAAACAAGATAGCCAACTAAATCACTTATAAGCAGGCAAAATGGCTGCCTAGCTTTCATTGCTGCTCAAGATTGTATCCCTTTTTCATCCTGTCATTATGTGCATCCATGAATAGTTCTACCACGGTTTTAACTTTCATATTAAAGAACACACTATCCTATGATGAGCACATGATGAAAGCTTGAATTACTATGGTCAGTTTCTTAAGATAACATATCCCTTGCTCTGGGAATCATCAAACAAAAAGATTACAAAGACATATCCAAAAATAGTGGCTTAGAACAGCAATTAACTAATCTATTTTTTCAGCTTTTGCAAATGCAAATTTTGTTGAGACAATGCTCCAACGACCCTTATAAGAAAAATAATGTGCAGGTGAAAGCAAGAGAGATACCACTGCCCATACATACCAATGATGAAGGGTTGCTTATGAAAACTATCATCTATAGAGGTCGTTGGTTGTTCAATTTCAGGAGTACGTGGTTGCTCCATATGGAATCCAGAATAATGAACTCCTGATGACGCTTCTATCAAATCTTCAACTGCATTTGAACCCATTTGTTGATTATAAGCTCTGCATTTAAGTTAACAATGATCAGCGACGGACTACAAGCCAAAAGATAAGTACCAATATCTCAAAATCGGCATCCAGATGGTTAGTAATATACTTGGATCATAAATTTTTCCTTTTTACAAATTTAAAGCATAATTGAATGGTGAGCAAGCCTGAGCGCTTGCCTGGCCTGTTGCCTAGGCATTTCGAGTAAGAATGAGATAACAAGTTAAAAGAGGTAGTACAACAAATATCACATCTTTATAAAGCTAACTCATCCCACCAGTCTTTTACTCTCTGTAGAAATTCATTTAGTTTTGTATAGATTATATTCTCCTTGATACCTACAGTACAAGCTGTAACTACAATTAACGCTTCTATGACACATATATGTCTGTATCATGCATTTATGTGTACACAAGGGAAGCTAAGAATCAAGGAGATAAAAGTTTGGCAAACACACAGACATCTAGGCTTTATAATGGGTTGACTCATCATGGTCCCGAGGCAAACACCTTCAAGAGTTATGGCCCAAGCAATAAAAATTGATTGGTTTATGTCTCCAAGAAAGATAATTTTGCCGAAGAATCCACTCTTATCGGCCTACCGTGGAAGCTTTGGAGACCAACTCAGTTGAATATCAAGAAATGAAAGTTTATCATTCATGATTCCTTGATATTTGAGTATGAATAAGTAAGACAATGTGGATAGGAAAATGATCAAGTTTACAGTGGTGGAGCTAGGAATATATACAAGGGGATCGCAAAAAGTTATAGAATGCAATAGTTGAGATTCAAACTTGGAACTTGTTGCATTCCCAATAAGGAACTTTGGTCTCGTTATATGATTTTAGACAAGTCTTACCTTGGAGCGAGCTTTTTGGGTTTATTTAGGCCTAAAGTCCATTTCTATACAAAGTATCGCCATGCCCATTCAAATTTCACGGTTTACCAAATATTTGGATCTCATATTATATTTCCATGCTCCTGAGAGTGCGGGGGTGTTGAGTTTTCACATCGGGTGGAACTTTGATCACCTTATATAATCTTGGGCAATCCTAACTTCATGAGTTAGCTCTTGGGTTGAGTTAGACCATAAATCCAGCTTTGTGCACACCTTGATTATTCCACGGGACACCAATTACCTCCCACCCATACAAGTACGAGTAACTCTTCCCACGAATGCATATGTAAATGGGAAGGAAGGGATCACCTAGTAGTCGTTGTCACTGCTGGGATTTGAACCTGAGACCCATGGGTGAAAAAGAATTCAACAATTTATATGTAACTAAAAAAATTATTTTACGCAGTATAATTTTTCAACAAAGAGGATTCAATTGAACCCTTCCCTCTTACTAATTCTGCCTCAGCGTGTTTGGCTTTTCATTGGTGAAGCCAAAACTCAAATTGCATTATGAATTCGACAAACTACTGAACTAGACAATGTCGCCAGCCACAGTTTAGTTTACTAACATTAGCTTAAACAAACTGTATTCCAGAAACCATCAACACCCTGCACAGTCACTTTCTTTTCTTCAACTCCAACCTCTATGTTGGCAGATTCCAGTACTACTTAAGTTCCAGCAAAATTAAATGTGACAATGTGAATACTAAATCAATATGCATCAAGGCACCACAACCCTTAATGTATATGATGCAGAATGTCATCAGCTACTTCATTTGAATAACCACCCTTTTGCTTCAGTAGCATCCAATCAAGATCTTAAGAATCCAGATGATATCAAGTTACTGCTAGTACATCTCCTAGTAAATATATAATCTATCTCTCACCTAAACAAATATATGTGACATTGCCGTATGCTACTTCAAAATCCTAAAAGATCACACTGTAACTCAGTTCACCATCAGCCTCAGCTCTCACGACAAAGATCCTCCCCATAACCAAAGGTACGAGAGACAGGGGAACCAAAAAAATTATTAGTTAAACTGCTTCAATAGTATCGCATTCATAAATAAGTAAAATCCAATACTATTGTAGAAACAATCCATTAATCAACAACACAAAATCAGCATACATTTGATAGATCGTGAAACAAACTTGTGGATTCAATATTGACAAAAACAACTCACCTTACTAGGCGATATCTTCGTATCTGTTCTAGCTGCTATTAGTTTGAGGTGCCCGTAAGCTGAAGTTTAACAAAAGAAAGTTAAATAGTTAACGTGAATGGAGGTTTGTATACATATATAAGGAGATTGGTGAAGTTTTAGATACCTGATTGTTCCAAATTCGGGGAAGATTTATTTGAGATTTGTAATCAGTTAGATACAATGAACAATGAACAATGAACAGTAGCGTGCGTATGTGTGTATAGTTTGTAGGCTTCGTTACAGACATGATGAATTTATAGAGGGAGTGCAAAGTAGGATTTTCTTCTCTATTTTGGATTTGGACTATGGGCTTCATATTTTGCTGAAATTACAGGTATCGCACACTACTTCTCTTTATTTTGAATAACATACCCGGCACAAAGTGGGAAATGAAAAAAAACAAAGTATACGGAGTCCATATTATTACTAGTAGATAGTTTTAAAAGAATAATTCATAGAAATAAAAATAAGGAACACTAGATAATACTAAAATACAAAAAATAACATTACCACAAAAAAATCAATACTACAATCAACATTAGCAACAAAATTCATTAAAACTCCAAGAAGAAATATGATTAGAAATAAAGTTATATAGGGCAAGGTAAAAGTAGCTTTCGTGGAGATAAAATAAAGAAAGCAACATTAAAATGGTTCGAGTAAGTAAAAGAGAAGTATAATAATGCACTAGTAAAAAGGTGGTAGAAGTTGTTACTTTTTTTTTTTATCTTAGAAAATAATCACACAGGTGAAGAATTTTTATAATCATACTGCTTACATGAATAATACATAATAAATACAACATGTATTACACGCAAAGTGTGCTGAAAATTAAATTAAGAATTACAATGATCCCAAATTCACAATTAAACTCTTTCAATACTTATATAGAATACTAAGTTATGGTTCTATGTTATGAGCATCCTAATTCTAAATTTCTAAAGAGACTTCTCCAATCAAAATAGGAAAATAAAAGGCAATTTTCCTTCTAAGAACGCCAACACGCCTGTTCTTATAGAAATTAGAATTTTGAGTTCTAATTAATTTGGACACTGCAGGACCACAAAATTAATTTGTTGAGCCTTCCTATTATAAAAATAATTCAAAATAAAATTAATTTGAATTAATTCTTACCCATAATAAATTAAAAACTATTCCACTAAAAAATTCGCAATTGCACTCCACCATTTTTATTTTAAAATTTTCCAACACTTATGTAATTCCCCATATTAAGATTATAGATACTAATTAATAAATTAAATTACTGACGAATTTAATTTAATAATTAATTTTCTTTTTAGAGTCATGCTTAACTT
>JBDJHY010000102.1:21199787-21214813 GCA_039654485.1 Withania somnifera | reverse complement strand
AATATTTATCAAATTATATATTTTTAAATTTAGTATTGAATATATTTATAATATTAAAATATTTATTACATCATTATCACGTCATTCGAATCGAAGGGGTTTTTACGTCCGGATCAACCGGTCGGGACCCCCGACCTCTGAGCTCGTCCGAGTCGCTTGCCGAGCCGAGTATGAAAACATTGGTAAAACTACGTACAACAAACCCCTTGTAGTTGGCCCTCCACGGACTGCACATAGTGAGAGCTTTAAATGCAAAATTTGCGGTGCGTTACAATAGCTATCACTCAAATGGGAAGTACTCGACATCAATTCATAGGAACATATCACAAAACAACTACTCAAAAAGAATAGTAAATTCTAAAGATGTCGAATTTAACATGGAGAAAATGAAAAGACCAAACACATTGTTACATATCCATGGAATCAGCCATCTGTGATTCCCAGAAAACAAAAGAAAAACAATATGTTACTTCTGTAAGCAACACAACTCTTCTTCTCAATCCCAAATCAGGTGTCCTCGACTCTTGAGTGAAAGACAAAGCTCGGAAACGTTGTAGTAATGTCCCTGTTCAAAGGAGGAAGATAATTCAGCAAATGAATAAATATTACGGAAGGAAAACAACTGCATAAACTTGATAATATTCCATGTCTCACGTACTTGAGATATTGGAGGGTCATATTCTTCAAAAGTGAAGGATGTCGCAAGACTAAATTTCTCCATTCCTCCTTATCAATCTTTCCGTCGTGCTTGGTATCAGCTTCTTCAAAAGTCTGTCAAAACAAGAATACATTAGTTAATCATATGAAAGTTCCATCACATTTTTTTAGAATGGTAACACAGTTCCATCACAATTCTTTTATCACTGTGAGAACGGGATGGGAAGATGAAATGTGAGCAGAGTTTGTCCCGATGCATTTGTAAGTTATGTCGAAAATGGAAATCAAATAAATGAGCAATCTTGTAATAACTGAGAACCATAAACTAAGATCAGCCAGTGGAGGATAGTAGTGATGATACGACATACAAATTTTGAGCAGCACCACCACATCAATAAAATAAGTTGTCCAGCAACCAACTATAACAATGACGACATACCTAGTGTAATCTCGCAAATGGGGTTTGGGGACAATAGAGCGTATACAGACCTTATCCCTACTTTGGGTGGTAGAGATTTGTTTCTAATAGACCCTCGACTCTCCAGCAACCAACTATCCAGTAAAATCAGAAAAAATCCTATCAGATTATGGTAGCCTCTGGGGATTAAGAGAGTAAGACTTTCCCTTGGGTCCAAGTTAACATCATCCTAGAAGTCCAGAGGAAATGTAATGTTTCTTTTCCCTATAGGTCTAAGTCACCCAGCCATCATCTTAGGAGGAAATAAATTCCAAACCTAAACTATAGAAAAATAGATAGATGGCCAGAAGATAAATAGGTGAAGCACTATTGTTATGTATGACTTATACAGCATCCAAAAAAGTACTTTCTAGGTTGATGAAGCACCTTGTCAATTATGCTCTCTATTACATCATCTGAAAGGTTCATACCAGACTCAGCAAGAGTAGCAACCACCATTTGTTTTACCTGCAGCATTGTCGGTTAATAAAGCTCGCAAAGAGACATTAATGAGGTTTCATAAGTAGAGCAACTAAAACTGGAGCATTATAAAGCACGACAAGAAGAATATGAAAAATCCAACAAATTATGGCAACTGGTACTTAAGCTGTGCCTTAATGAGTAAAAGGAACAGTTGTACTAAGTTTTCGTTAATATACTAAGAAAATAAAATATAGAGAAAACAGGAAAATGGTAAATAGAAAAGTAATCAGATTTAAAATGAAGTGTTTACATATAATGGACAGAGGTAGAAAATCAACTGAAAACAACTGACCTTCTCAAAATTGGGCTTTGGTCGCACAATTAACTTTCTTATCATATATAAAAGAGACATTAATTGGGCTTAGGTAACAAAATTATCCCATATTAATCTGAAATATGGCACAAAAAGCACTAGAAACTTGAGTCTCACAATGCAAACACCCCAAGATGCCTGTAAAAAGGTAATCTCTCCGTTTTAATTTGTTTGTATGGTTTTGACTTGGCAAGTTTAAAAAAGGAAGGGAGGCTTTTTTTTTCAGAAAGATTTTTTTTTTTTTGAGAAAGGAAATAACAAAAGACTTTTGGATCCTGTGATGTTAACCTAAAGATATGTTGAATGTACCAAAATATAACACGTAGAAGGTTGAAATTAAAATGTTTCCAAGAAAGGAAATAGACATTTTTTTT
Source organism: Withania somnifera (assembly GCA_039654485.1). NCBI lineage: Eukaryota > Viridiplantae > Streptophyta > Magnoliopsida > Solanales > Solanaceae > Withania > Withania somnifera. The sequence continues at coordinate 21,212,529 of JBDJHY010000102.1, read as the reverse complement.
TAAACAGGCTAAAATGAAAAGTAAGGCAAACAAATTGAATCAGAGAGAATACATTCCACCGCCTAAAAGCCTTAAATGCAAACCCCTTGGTGGAGCTTTGCCCACCTGGGAACAGGCATTTAATGCCTAGCCTCAAGAGGCCATTCAACTACATCAACTATGCCTTCCAAGATTGGGGACATTTAATCAGTCCACTTATTGCGGTTTATAATTACCTCTTGTCTCTCAATGAAACCCTGTTGCTTGAGATCATATAGCTGAAAAGAAACTGCAATAATAGGATACCATTAGAAGAAGTCAAGACCAACTGAAACTAATAGTCATGAGTAATGCAAACATAAAACGTACACTCAATCTTGTCATCAATTGGTGCATTTGGATGGAATACAGAGAGCGCACGAGCAAATTCCTCAAAGCCCAAGATTCCGTTGTGCTTTGTGTCAAACAAGTCAAACACCTGCAATTGGATAGAGGTCAGAGCAGGGAGAAATAAAGAGGATAGCATCGACCGCCATCATGAAAGGTACCGAGTAACTCTATCATTTAAGTGGAGATCCAATATTAAAGGATACAAGGTAAAAACAGAATCTAAAAGATAAAACTGAAAATGGTAACCTAGATATACTCACTCACCCGTGGCGGATCCAACATTTTCACTAAAGGGGTTCTGGAAAAGAAATGTAGTGCTCGGGACTTGAACTTGGAACCTCAAAGTTAATTTTGAACCCCCTAACCCGTTGAGCAGACCTCCAGTCTTGTGCTCACGGGATTCCAAATTCATATATATTCAGTTTTTTAAAATAAAAAAACCTCATATGTACCATGTAATTTTTTTGCTGAGGTTCGGGTGTACATGCTCGGCCCCTCCTAGATGCGGCCCTGTCACTCACATGAGACTCGTAAGAATCTTAAACTTTTGGTCCTTCCTACTTCTTTCGCTGACCACCAATTGTTCATATTTTAGAAAGTGAATACCTTTGTTAAAAAAGGCCGCTCTCCTTTTAAGTCATCTAAAATCAATATCGCTCTCCTTTTAAGTCATCTAAAATAAATATCGCTCTCCTTTTAAGTCATATCTAAAGTTAATCTTGGTGGGCCCTACCAAATCACATTTGTATACCTCATCATATTCGGCAATAATTGCAGCTTATTCATGCAATTTGACAGCCACAAAAAACACGTGATCAAAACAATGCCATCAGAAAGAATCTTTTAAATAACACTTCATTAAAAGAGCACTCTAACAAAGCCATTTGAATCAAATGTACTATAAACACTCCATTAAAGGAGCACTCTAACAATGCCATCAGAATCGAATTTATTATACATGCTACACAAGGAGAGAGTACGAGAAGCATGGTGTACATCCTCCATCACGTTTCCTTACTTCAATATTCTCATCCAAACTTGAATTTATGAACGCCAAATCTACGGTTCTCTTAATTAAAGAGCAAAAACAGCTTGGTTATGGATTCAGGGGGCAAGAAATTCCTTTTGCAGAATAATCCACAAAACGCTGGTCATTTTTCTATTTCCAGTTGTCCATTTATCTCTCATTATGAAGCATGCATAAGTGTTCCATTTTATATTGTTTCATAAAAAATATTGCTTGTTGGAGTCACCTCTTGTTTTAGACACGGAGCTTATTCATGAAAATTGGTGCTAGACCATACCATGAAGGTTTAAGACAGACATAGGGTAAATGATTAGTGATTAGTTAGGTTATGTAGAGTTGTCTTGCTTATTCCTTCTTAGTATTAGATTGAAACTTTCTTGTCATTCCATTTCTGTGACAATTTGATGTTTCTTGCACTGTGATATTATTGTAGTATATTGTTATAATGATTGTTCCTCTTTAGTATGTTTTGTCATACTTTCTTTAGCATTTTGTTTTGGCTTCTTCTCTCTCGTTGTTTTCCTTTGTAAAACTACTTGGTGATGTTTTTACTTGAGTCGAGGGTCTATCGAAAACAGTCTTTCCACCCACAAGGTACTGGTAAGGTCTGCGTACAAATTACCTTCCCCAGACTCCACTTGTGACATTATACTGGTATGTTGGTGGTGGCGGTGCTGGACTATACCGCCCTACAACCTCAACAAAATTTGCAATATATTTTGCATACTTCATTCATTTAAAAAGGATTCCTACATCAGATATCCATTGACTAACAGGACATCGACATAATCCTTCAAAGAATTTGTGCTAGTTTCCATAGACCACGGGATGTTCAACTCATTTCCTTTTTTCTTTTCTTTTCTTTTAGAAACTGGTAACTTGTTCAACCCATTTCCTTTTCTAAGTCGCATCATCAGGATTCATCGTGAAATAGAACTCTATGTGACTTATAGTCCTTGTTCTTGCACTAGATAGTGCTAGATCCATTATTAGAAGATAGAATGTCCCACTTAAAAGGAGAAGAAATACAGCAGGCAAAACGAAAAGAAGAACAAACACAACAGAGAACAACTGAATAAGAAGTTGCCTAGGTTTTACTATCACTGCAAAGATTAACAACTAATAAGCCATGTTTTTTGGTAATTTGTCCCCCTTTTGCTAAGCATTAAACAAACAAAAAACTGAACAATAAGAAGTGTGCCCTTCGTCTTTACTCGGCTGACCTCACTTTTCCATTTCAGACTGAGGCACCCTCCATGGCGTAGTACTACAGAGCTAGTACTTTGCAAATCTCTGGATCATAAAGAGTACAATGACAGCCGAAATTGATAATCAATTCACTAAACAAAATACTTGTAAATAGATAATTTTTGATGAGCAGCGTTGTCCAATCTTATCCAATTCATTTAAATTGGGATCATATTTGTACTAATAGCAGCTAAGGAGCACGTACCCTGTCGGCAAACAAGCTCTCTTTTTTATTTGTCTTGAATAGTGCCAATTGAAACTCTTCCTGCAAGATAAGATACAACCTCAAAATCCAAAAGAACAGCTGAAGATTAATACATATTCAGCATCCTGTCAGGAAGAGACCATGTGAATAGTTCTGTTTCGAAAAAAATGGATTGTTCGAACACTTATGCTAGTTTCTTAGGTTGTTGTTGGGAGAACATGTGACACGAACCTTGTTAATTAGACCATCATCAATCACTGCACTGCTAATCTTCTTAAAGAGCTCGTAAAGAGCTTCAATCTCACTGACACTAACTGCAACGAGAAAGAAGATTATGTACGTTCAGTTATAGTACTTCAAGTAGTGCAAAAGCCATGCAATACAAACTATTTGTGGGTTAGGAAATGTGATACCAAGATCATAGTTTCAGATCCTTTATGACAAGAACAACATAACAAATTCTGATTATAGATCAATTTAGTATTCCGTACATTATTTGAAATGGCTACATAATTTCAGATGTTAGAATATCAATGTTTTACAACTCTTCATCTCAAAAAAAATTAGAAAAAATCAACGTATAACAATTTGAACAGCTTAATGAACGTAAAATTCTTAGAAGCCGTGGAAATTCCACAGGAAGGGAATGGTATGGTATCAAACATTTTTGGAACGTGCCAATATGGAAAAAGTCTCTTATAATTTGGGTTAAAAGGAGCATATGTTATCCTTTTTCATAGAGCTGTAATAGGCTTAAAATGCAGGTACAAGTCATCGGAATAGAGCCATTAAGAAAAGCAAAAATCTCATAACATCATTCAATGTTTCTAGAAAAAGAAAACAAAAATGTCCAAGTAGCATACAAACTGTCTCTCGTGCAAGGATCTCAGGATCGTCGAGGCCCCCTGATTGCTTAAACTCAAGATCACAACACCTCGAAAGGTAAGAACCTAAGCACTGCAACATGGTAGAGTCTCGGCTTCAAAACACTCCATATCTGTTCAACAAACATGGCAGAGGAAGGAGTCAAGATCAATCTAATTGGGTAATGTGTACCAGAGGAATATTACTTGGATATCAACAACAAAACTAACCTTTTGACCATTCTCTGTTAGTCTAGGTATGAACCCAAAATACTGAAGTTTCTGAAAACGGTCTATATGCAGCTATATATCTGCCGGGGAAAACACGGGAATACACAATTAAATTATACCATTAAGTATCTACTCAAAGTGATAACGAAAGCATTAAAAGACACCCTCTAATTCCATCAGCAAGGTCAAATCTTTCAACTTTACTATCATTATTGGTTATCCTCTTCTAATGCAATTTAAATTCCGCCAATTTATCATCACAACTTAATGTGCGTGTATGGGATCACTTTGCTCAAGTAGCATTATCTGAAGAAAATATCAAAGAGTCACACCACGTTCTTCTTCTGTCATTCATATCCTGGTGGATATAGGGGGTGCAAGGGATTCATGCGAACCCCCTTGACCATAAATATTACACTTAATATACAAGATTTTATTTTTACCAGGACACTCTAATGTACAAGATTAATACATGTTGAATCTCCTTGGCTTCTCCAAATTTTTATCTTCTTATATTCTAAATCCCCTTCATGAAAATCCTGACTTCACGATTAGTTCATACACTTCAAATTCAACATGCTGAGATTCTTAGACACCAATGTGCAAACTTAACAATGATACTAGCACCCAAAAAAAATATACAAGGACAAAAAGGATCATTTTTTACAATTACTAATGGAAAAAAACTCCAACTTTTCCACTCCCAATGTCAACTTCTCTATACTGATGATTTATTATTAGTTAGAAAAATCTGACACCAAAACAACTTCCCTTCTGCAAGGTTCATTGAATGATCAAAAATCAATTCTTTAAAAATTGAAACTTTACATCTAAAACTTAAATTTTAGCTTAAATTTCAAAACTCAATTAAGTAAACAACAAAATCAGAGAAACACCACATTGAATTACACAAAAACACACTTGTACATCACATGAAAATTTCAATTGGATCAAGAATTCAACTAATCAATCAAAACAGATCTATTAATCGCAGAAAAATAACAACATGAAAATAAAAAATGGATACCAAAAGGAAAAAGAAAAATTACTTGCAGGAATAAATGGAGTTTGAATTTAGAGATGATTGTGAGAATGAAGAATGAAAGAGGCAAAAAAAAGGTAAGAGAAGGAAGAAGCTCCCCACCTTTTGTTTCGCCTTTATTTGTAATTTGTAATAAGTTGTGTCCTTGTTAGAAAAACTAAATTATATATTTATGGGTCTTGGGATGGTGGCCCAAATGTCTGACATTAGGCCCACCCATGTTTGCCAGCTGTCAAATGCGTGTTAATGTAAAAAATACTTTAATTTAAAATTTATGGTCAGATAAAAATGTCTAACGTAATTAAAAATAATTAATTCTTATTATTTTTTAATGGTGAAAAATCGTTTTCGCCCCAACTTTGCTTTAAAGTTTAAACTTTTCCCTCGACTTTGAAAATAATCAAACTTTTCCTTTATTGTAATTAAAATTTTAAAATATCTATTGTACTATTATTAATAATAAGGTTAGTTTAGTAAAAAAAAATATATTTTTGGTTAAAACTTTCTTAAGAAGTGTGTCATTTCAAGAAAGATCGAATAATATGAAATGCATGGAGTACAAGAGTGGAAAAGAACAAAAATACGCACACATGCTGTACATACATACACACACAAATAATGCTTATAATATTGTAATAACGATCATAAAGATAACTTTAAATCTTGTGACAAATTCATAAAAGTATAATTCTACTTATAATATTGATGAATTTTAAATAAAAAATTTATAAATACGTAGATTTAAAAAATTATATATAATATAAAGAGATATTACATAAATATATATAAAAATAAATTTTGTATAAGATGGGTGTGTGTGTGGGTGGGGAGGGGGGTTATTATTATTTAAAATTGAGGATAAAGTTTGATTTTTAAAGCAAAATTGAAATGTGAAATTAATTTTCATCCTTTTTCTATTATCTTATCTAGCCATACAATTATTTACTTGATTGTTTTCTTTGATAAAATTATTATATTATTTACTATTATTTTTATTTTTATTTTTTAACATCACTATAAAATAGGACAAAAGTGCATATATATATATATACCTCCATGGTATGGAGTTGAGCCAGAGTAACTACTAAAGTATTGGTCCAACATTTTTTGTATCTTTTTATACTTGTGGTGTTTGAATTAATTTATATATATTTTAATTAATTTTATAAAATATTTATCACTTTTTATTAATAACAAGTATCAAATATTTTTATTTATCAAGATTAGAATAGTCTAAAAAAAGTTTTTGTACTATATTTTGTAAATATAGTTACAACACTTCATTTTATTAATAATTTATTATTTTTTTAAAAAGATCGTTTATTTATTAATTCAACGAGGATATGATATGTTCAAAGGAGCATATAACATTATTTATTATCCAACTTGGGAATGTTCTTTCCCGAGGAGATTCATCCAACATAAAGATGGCAAGTTTAGCAAAGTTATAAGCAACAACATTAAATTTTATAAGAAAAACACAACATAATCTAAACATAAACACGTTAAAAATCTCTTTACAATGTAAATTTATATCTTAAATGATCTTTACATGTTTCTTCGCGATGTTTTCCACATCAAAAAAGATGTAAAGCATCAAAATTCATGGAGCAAAACATCCTTACTATCTATAGCAACTAAGCTAGTGCTTGCCTTCTTCGATTTGACTCGTAACCTTGCATCAACAAATACGCACTCTCTCTTGGACCACTATTAACTAATGTTCAAAATTTACTTGTAAGTTTTCATTTGCAGGATAACAACCTTCCTTTCAAGAAATTCATTATACACAAATAAAACTTTTGCCATCATATTTGAAGGATCAATTAATTTATTATTAAATACCAAATATTTTTGGACTTCCATATATTCCACATTATCATTTCAATCTTCAGAATAAAACAACTAATAAAATAATAAAGGGTCATTTTGTTATTGGAAAAAGGTCCATGTTTTGAAAAAGGTTTACTTTATTCTCCGTTAGAAATTGAGGTCAATCATGCTTTGAGGTTACTATATGTTTTTTAGAAATGATTTATTTTTATCCTTTTTCATTAACAAATCATAAAAAAATATGTATCATCAGAACTTTTGCATTTTCTTGATTTTCATGCATTGTGCGGTTATTTTAATTGTGACAAAAAATAATAAGTGTGTCTGTTATTAAGTGAATAAAGTTTGCTATTTTTAATATAATCATAAATATTTTTGTAATTTTATTATTATAGTTGATAATATCACATCGATAATATGTGAAATGATTTGGGAGTTTTCTAATGTAAGCTCCTTAGGTACGGTTTCGAAGTTTATGTAAATGTCTTACCTTCAAAGGGAGTTAATAACTTAAAGTATCCCATGATCTGATGATGAACTATAATTTCAAATGACAAAGAAAAACAAAAGAAGTCATTGTAAACAAAACGCTATTTACCATTTTCGTTGTAATGCCAGATGAATTCTTACCGCAATGCGTAAGGGGAGTTCATAAGTGTCTATACGGTAAAATTGATCTTCGACCGTATAAAAAAAAATCATAAATCATTTTTTAACCTTTGTTATTATAGTGAACAAAATCACATAGACAATAGGTGAAATTAACTCCATGTGTTACCTCTCTTGAACTTTGTTGAGTTACTTGAGTAGTATTGTCATGCAGATTAAGAGCATTAGGAGAAACTCATATAGCAAAAACATTTTTTGTTTTGCAAATTCTATTTATAAGTTGGGAATTGAGAAGTCAAACTCTTACCGACAAAATAAAAATTTCAGTTAGTCAATCAACAAAGAGATGAAAATATCACCTTTTCCTTTTTTTTTTCTAAAAAAAAAAGAAGAAAGAATCTTTAAGCATCAGCTTCTTTTGATTCTTCCAATTGCTCACTTCAATAGCAGCATACATAGTTACTGGTGAACTATAATTTACAATAACTTTTGCTCACTCTAGTAACTACGTGTTACATTTCATTTATGTTGATTTTTTCTTTAAAAAATTAAATCTAAGAAAAAACTTTATAGGAAAGGATAAAACAAGGAAAATTTGGATGTGGGAGTACTAAACAAATGAGCGTATCAATATTATGACGATATTTGCTACCTTCCACCAACATTGTTATACGATAACTTTGTCGATGGATTACCTCTCTAATTCTTGTTTACAAAGAGGACAACAAGAGAGAATTTTGAGCCATTGATCAACACATTTGAGATGGAATATATGAGAACAAGGCAATTGTCTGATTTCTTCTGTGTCTTTGTACTTGGCCAAACAAATACAACATTCCTGTCATGCCACAAACTTAGGGTTAATTTTCATGTATGATCAATTAATTTTATTTATTGAGCCAGTCATATTTAGAAAGATTGAGAAATAAAACTATCTGATTTAGTTAGTTCTCAATAGCCTTGAAATGATCATCCTAGGATCATCTTTTTGTCGGCATAAAGATGAGAACCAACTAACATTTATACATTTTACTGTTATCTCATATATATTTTCCCAAAATTTTGACCTTCCGGCCCTAGTATATTCTGAGCAATTCACACACAGTTCAGTAAATTCGAGAAAGCGATGTGATTTTTATTTATCATGAAACAGTCACTTACAACAGAACTTGTAGTCTCCTCTTCATTTCCAATTTCTTTGTACTTCCAACTAGGCAAATCGGATAGTTGTTCATCAGATGCACCTCTATCTACTGATCCCATGTTCATGTTGTAGCCAAGAAAGCTACTCAAAATTGGCACACAACAACACAATAACACAAATAATATGAAGGGGAAAGAGTAAGTGACAGCATTCCAAGCTAGTATTGATATGCAGAGGACATGAAGTTTAGGGGCATGATGGAATGATCCAAATCTTGAATCAAATACCCAAACATTTCCTATAACAAACCATATGGCAAAGAATAGCTCTATCCATGTCCTGCATCTCTCCATCCGAGGCGGTAATGTCCTGAAAAAAAATTTCTTACACTATCAAGATTATATTGCTCGAACTCTTCAAAAATATTAATAGATGTGTGTCATATCCTCTACATAGGTATGATAAGACTAAAACAACATATATAAGAAGAAATGCATCAATGTCATAAGTCAAAATCAGTTGGCGGTACTAGAATTTTTTTCTTGCTTCACATTGAATACTTTATTGATTAGTATACTTATGATTTACTTTTACAAAAACGTTGTGAGACTAATAGAAAAAGAACAAAGAAAACTCAAGTTAGATTAAAGTAATTTTTTATTTATGTACACTATGTTGAAAAATCTAAAAATGAGACCTATCAAACTCTTCATACATGTCAACACAAAAAAGAAAAAAAAAAGCATTTGACATGTTCCATTTCAAGAAAGTATTCATAATCTGGAAACTACTCCACATAGAAACCATGGAATTCATTAAACCTTAAATGCACAAATACCCATTTGATAAAATAGTTGATTTAACCTCTATACCATCTATCAGGTCACCTAATAGATAACAACACGTCATTGTTCATAGAAATCGGGATTAGTAACCACGACAACAAAGCAAGTTAACCGTAATAACTTCACTTGTTAGTCAAATTCTATAGTGTCAGTGTATATTAGTTACCTTGATTCGACGTCATGGCTAATTTGCTGCTCAATGTCAGAATTTGCAGCAGAATCGTCCGTTTGGCTGAGATGTAATGTCCAATATCTCCAAAAAAGCAGAATCAGACTAATGACACAGCCAAAAGCATATCCAAATACCCAAATCCTCATTGGCCAAACAGGCCTTTCCCTCTTTGAAACAGCAAGTGTATATGTTGTAACAATTATCTGAAGACTTAAAGCTATACACTCCATCATCATCCAAGTCACAGAATTGAAGGGATTTGAGCCAAGTTCTGATCTTGAACCATTTTGATAATGAAACACCCTTCTCAAGAAACTAAAACACCTTGATCTTGACATTCTAATTGCCATTCTTATCAAGAATGAAGAAGAAGAAGAAGGGGGCGTCCTTCTTACGTCAAGATTCATTCTTTCTGAAATAACTTCAGTTGCAGTAATCCTAATATTACACAATGAGTCTGTTGTTATAAAGTAACGGCTAGTCATGATTTGAAATGATGACACTTTTTAGCTAAAAATAGGTGTGTTTACCAGATTTTGTCCACAGGGAGAAATTTCCAAGAACTTTCAACTTTGTAGTGACTTATCATCAGTTACATAAGTAATAATACCTTCAGTGATTTACTACTGAGGCGAAGAAAAGGATGGATCAATCAAGCGGGTACTGCAAGCTCTCTTCCCTTCAAGTAGGTGATTCACCATCGAGGTCAAGAAAGGGCTGATCAATTAACTTAAGGGATAGTGCAAGCCCTTTTCCTCGCGTATCTAATCAGTTTGTGTGGTTCATGAGTTCACCAACTGAACGAAAAGAGTGATTTAGTTTGATACTGTATGATGATTGAAGAATTATTTGAAGAGAAGCAAAATTTCCCCAATTCAGCCTATTTCATAATCCAAGTGTCAACCTTTAAAAATGTTTTTTCTTTTTTGCTGATAACTAATCTGGCATGACATTTAGTGCAAAATTTCAAGAACTTCAACAAAAAAGCACCCACCTTTAAGAAAGTGAAGAAGATAGGTAATCAAAATAGGGAACAGAGAAAAGGGTTGGACCAATCAAAGGAGTAAGTACTACAAGCCCCAGTCCCAGTATCTAACCAAAGGAGTGACTTAGTCGATAGAAAGTTGCACTTGCAAAGAGAAGCACAATTTACCAAATTCAACACATAAAGTTCCCACCTTTAAGAAAAGTAAAGAAGATGGGAATTAGAACACAAAACATGAGAAATGAAAGTGGGAATAAAAAGGAAGAAACAAGAAGAAAAATAGGTTGATGAGGTTGAACAAACATGACATAAGGAAGGTAAAGATTGGTTTCAAGATGGTGACCAAGAATCAAACTGACACTTTTGCTTTGATTCCAAGTGAATTTTTTAAAAGAAGTATAACCGTTGGCCTAACTTCCTCAGAAGATTTTGCCTTTTTTTATTTATTTATTTAGGAAGAAGCAAAGTATGAAAGATGGAAGCAGTGTGGGGTTCTTGAAATGCACATTACTCTCTTTTTTCTTTCTTAATGTTAACTTTGAGTCGATCCAATTTTTTGATACAAATGTTAAAGATATTATTTTGAATAGATGAGTAAATTAAAATTCTTGAATAGGGGCGGGTACAGTAGCTAACTCGGTTGCTGAGGATAGCAGTTGGCCACCTAATCAAAACCAGCAGCACTAAGCAACTTTAGTCATTGTGTTAGTGTGTGTCATGCTGGGGATTAGCCCACTGACTCCGAGCAAGTTTCAGAATTTAAATGATATATTTATTATTTCGGATCAAAAATAATAACTCGTTGTTGTTTTAGGATAGTTTCAAAGTAGTTACTTAACTATATTCTTAAATAATTTTTTCTTTTAAAATTCGTCAAAATGAATATGTTTACTATAATTTATTCATTGACGATATATGAAATTTAATCAGACTTTTTCGGTTTTATGATTAATTTTTTTTCTAATAGTTTCTCTAACTTTAACCGAAAGAGTTTTATTAAAATATTTGACAATAATATATATTTTTAACAAATTTAAGGGATTAAAATTGTTTAACTATATATTTTAAGGAGCTATTTGAACCTACTCCATCGATCATTTGTCATTTTTTCAACTTTAATCACTGAACTTATCACACCTTCAAAATTATCCATTTTAAATTTAATATTTTTTGAATTTTGAATGATTTTTAAGGAAATGAGTTGAAGTGGGTATTTTAGGTGGATAAGTTTGGACATTCGGATCCCTTACAATCATAACTCGATCATGGAGGTCCAAAATATAAGTATAGCTCGATATATAAGATTGGATATGTATATTCTATTTTATATAAGAAAAAATATATACTAGGCAATGCTATTCTGTCTCCCTATCAAACTTACCAAGAGAACGTGCGGTTTAATATTTGTAGTCAGCCACTGTCAGGGCTGGTGCCTTTGATTGTACATATAATAGTATACTTTTGATTACGATTTTTTGTTTTAAATTTTATATTCGTATATATTTAGCAAATTTATTTTCGTCCTATTGTAGTTAATAACTTAATGAGTGAGCAAGAAAGAATAATTTGTCACAGCTTGAAAATTATCTATGTAGCATTGGACCTTTAGCATGATTGTTCCATAATAAGATGGATCTCTTTTTATTTTTTAAAGGATTAACAATATAATATATATTATAATAAGATGTAATTACTATTTATATTATTAATTTTTAAAATTATATTTTATATTATTTATTTTATGATGTATATACGGAGGATTATAATACATAACTTGAATGTGATATATAACTCAAGAAATTCTTCAAATACATACGATGGGTCGCCATTAATAACTCAAGTAATTCTTTAGATACATATAGATATATATTAAATCATTTAACTATATGATTAGACATATGATTTATTATATAGTTATGATATGAATGGATAATGAGTTATATATCCCTTAAGTATTGCGACCCTCCATATGCATCTCACTTAAGAAAAATAACATATTTCATAATTTTTTTAAAAAAATAATAAATAAAATATAAATATGATAAGTGGAGTTTGATTAATTATGAAATTTATCATTTTTGAGGGTTTCCACTCAAGAATGAACATGGCCGACTTTGTAAGAATTTTTTTTCATACCCGATTAGTAGAAACATCAAAGTTATTAATATT
>JBDJHY010000102.1:21182518-21194866 GCA_039654485.1 Withania somnifera | reverse complement strand
CATTAGGTTGTATATTATAAACATTATATATTGTAGTATCATGGAATAATAAGAGTGGGGTTTTTATTATTGTTACACATTTACAAGAAACAGTTGTGATCAAAGTTGATTTGAGGGATGAATTGATGTATTTGCGTGAGAAATAGGGTGGATGATGTATGCTGTAATTTGTCAAACTGGTTGATGAAGTTGCATTAGCTGTATGCCTGGCATATGGAAATTTAGACAGTTTATTTTTTCAACTCCATTGCTTGTCATTCAGATAACATAAATTGGCTGTCCTCTTAAATGTATCATGAATCTGCATGGAACTCCATACTGTTATCATGCATATTACAAACAAGGCGTTTCACTATTTCCATTAATGATTCTGCCTGAGTTGCTTAAATTGGCTGTCCTCTAAATTGTATCCTAATTCCAAATGTCTGTTTCCATTGTCGAGTATGATTCAGGAAGGAGGGACAGGATACTCAGGATGAGTAGCATAGGAGAAACCTCCGGGAAGAATTGGAAGACCGTAACAAGAGCTACGGTATGTGAAATTTGGACATACTCTTTCCCTTCCCCACACGCATATGGACACATATTAAAACTTAACCACATTATGCTTTAACTTATTCTCTCTTTAGGTGGGGTGATGATGTGGTCATCAAGAATCAGGAACCCGCAGAACTGAAGGTAGCCAAGCGCTTTATAAATGACACCATCAGAAATGACTTTCGTAGGAAGTTTCTCCAGAAATACATGAAATGATCATAGGATTCTGATGTGAAAAATGCAATCAACAAACATCAGTGCCTAGTCCATCCTTTTTGTTCGAGTTATTTCTCACACGTCTTGTCATAAGCGTCACTGTAATATTGTCATTCTCAAACTAGCTATGGAGATACAGTTCTGTTTTCCATTCCCAAACTAGCAAGGGATGCATGCTTCAGTGCCAAGAGAATATCAAAACAATTCTAATTCTCTTCAAAAGGTCCAGATTTTACAAAGAAGATGCAGTACACAATTGTATACTACAATTTAATAATTTATGAAACTTCTGCACACTATCAACATCTTTTCCAAAACAAAACGAAAAAAAAAAAAAAAAAACGAATTCAAACAACAGTTGACTGGGAGAAAAAAGAATTCACTTTATATAGCAATGCTTTTCCATCAAACAAAGTGGTAGGGGTCCTTCTCAATGTCTTCAAAGGCTCAGGCATTGCCAACACAGATTTGTTCTATTTATTCCTTCTGTTCGTCCAATACAAACTCAACGTACAAATCTTTAATCGCGATCACAACAGTAGTTATCAGTGGCCCCATTATTGCTCCCTGCGTGTGACATAAACACAGAATTAATATCAAAGACGCAATCTTTAAGTGGTCACTGGATAGATGGGATAAGGATAACAATCTCGGGATAAAATTTGAGATTAACTTCAGGTCATAGACCACACAATAGCATGGGGTCTAGCAAGTTTTCTTTTTCCTAGTGAGGACATTTACAGTCTGTGAGTGCCCAGCATGATACCTACAGTGCCGTTCTATATGAAAAACCTTTATTAGCTCTATGCATCCAAACTTCAATAATTCTCCCTTGGAAAATAACTCATCACTTTGGTTCAACAAATATTGTAAAGGTACATCAAACCACTCGAAACTTCTACAGTAATGAAGTCATGTCAAGTGAAATAAAGAGAGCCTAGTTCCAAGACCATCATGATCCAGAGAACAATTGGAGTTAACAACAAAGCTTGAAAGGGAAGGCACTCATAGTTTCTTTCACCAGTAGAATTATCGTCAGGTTGAAAGGGAAGGCACTCATAGTTTCTTTCACCAGTAGAATTATCGTCCTTTCTGTCATGCTGTTTCATGTGACAATCATACTTCCATTTTTGATAGGTAATAAAGGATTAAAAGTTTACATTTTACTGTCATATATTGGGGATATCTTAATAGCTGATGTATAGGCTATAACAGTTGCGAATTCTCAATGGAACATAACAAGAGGACAACATGACAGGTAACATAAGTAATGCAAGAAAGACGATGGAATTTCAAGAGACAGTGATGTTTGTGATTTACCTCAACTGCAGAAGGGAACAATGTCATTCCCCCAATAATGCTGAGACCAGTGAGATACGCGTTATAACCAGGGATATCCTCCATAATTTCGGATGTACCATAGTCCATAAGCACGAGATGTATAATGGATAAGCTGATGGCCGATACATATCGACCTTCAAGTACCAACTGTAAAGCAGCTGGTATAGTTGAAAGCAGTGACGGGAAAATAGGAAACAAAGGACTAAGAAATGCAAGGATTGTCGACATGTATAAAAAATGTATGGAGAATAATCTGAACAAGAGCCAAGTCAAGCATCCTTGAAAGAGTGCAATCTCAGCAGTTGCTAGAAGAACCCCAGAAATAGCTTTGTCAAGAACTTCAACACTTTTCCTCCTTGCGGGATGTGACATAGGGAGCATGGAAATCACTTGTTCTGTTACTCCACCAGAATCTGATGTGATGAGATAATAAAGTACCCAGATGAATACCATAAGCTGAGATACAAAATTAAAAAGACCAGCAGCACCCGAGACAATGGAATTCCCGATCAAGAACACGATCTTCATGCCTCCACCTACGACAGAAGTGCTACTAACAAGTATCCGTTGCATAACATTTACTCCTTGAAGAGCAAACCCTTTGGCCTTCTCAACCAAGTCCTCTCTAGTGATCAGAAGTTCCCTGAACATTACATCCACTTCGGTATATATTTGTGCCCATTCACGATCTTTAACCCTCCTTTTCAGACTTAAGAATTTCTCTGCATACGGAGAGGGGGATGCCAAAGCAGTAGAGTGATTCAATGAGTTATTTGCAGGAACTATTACAAAATGTTTTATTCCAGAAACAAACTCTGTCATATTATATTGCGCAGCATAGCTATCTATTTGGGCAAATACTGTCTCATACATTTGAGAGGTGTACTTATCCACCATCTCGGGGACATCATTTTCATCCATCCATTGCTTAACGCCAATTTTCTCAGCATAGTTACTCTCTTCTAAATGGGATTTCAACGCGATAACTGCATCCTTCCCCTCCATACCGATCTTATAAGAGAAAAAAATCATACCTGCCAACGAACACACACTCAATCCAACAATCAAGCCAATCGCCACAATTGTCTTCAACTTCTTCAATATCCCTCTAGTAAAGAAAGCAGTGATGGCGAATCTACGAAAGCTATGACTTCTAAAAGATGTCACTGCATTCATAGTTGAATCCACACTGTTGGCAGTAAAATAAAATCCCAATGCAAGAAGTGCAACTGATCCCATCCCACCAATCTGCTCATAAGCAATCACAAACACCCAAAAAGACACAAGCCACCTCAATAATACAAAAAATCCACTCGTATGACGCCTCGTGGCATTACCTTTAAGCCTCCTAATCACAACCCTAAAAATCTTATCTTTAATATCAACAAGGGTTCCAAGAAAAACACTGAAAACAGCCACAGGGACAGCTAAAACAGTCTCAGTAAGGCCTAACTTTAAAGGTTCAGACCAAAATGCAACAAGGGCTTGTTGAATTCCTCTCAATGGAATTGAACAAAGTACAGCCCATAACATAGCCCTTAAATACTCTTCAAGCAATTTTCCAACTCCATAAAAAATGAAAATTGTGAATACAAGACCAGCATGAGCCATAGCTATGTAAAGGGCCAAACGCACCTGAGGGTCAGCAGAGATTGAATCTTGATCTGAGCCATTTTCCTCTGTGGGTTTTCTTGGTTGAGCCTCTGAAGGAACCTGGTCCTTCTGGGATTTTGGTTCTTCTGGTTTCCTCATTGAAGCTGATCTAAACATATCTTCCCAGGGTGGATTAACACAACTTGATTCAGATTTTGGGTCCGAGTAAGGTACCAGCTCCATTAATTTCTGGCCCTCAAGAAGAGAGCAGAACAACAAAAAGATTGCTTCTTTTTTTTTCCCCTACAGAATACTCAAAGACTCAATCTTTATGACCGTGCTGACACAAACAAGAACTTCAAAATGGGAAAAATTCTTAATATTTGACTTTCTTGATTTACCATCAATGGTGACTTTCAGTACTATCTTACAACTTTCACCTGTAAGATTTTTTAAGGGCATTTCTGGACTAAGCTGACACAACAAGATTTGTCAGATTTATAGAAAACTTATTATTACTATTTACTGCTTCATGTACTCAATATGAATGATGTCTTTATTAGTATCCACAACTTCAACTGATTACCAAAACAGTTCAATGACTTGAGGGGCTCTAAATTTTTTAGTACATGGTCCATTACTGTTTCCTTTACAATGACAGCTTTGCCGGTATTCACTTTGAGGTTCAAACTACTTTAAATTTATATGGAAAATTTTCATTTTAAGAGGTAAACATCATATCCCGGGCTTATATTCCTAGATTAGCACCTTCAAGTTTCAATTCCTCACATAAGATTATTTTTGTCTTTAATTTATAGCTATAATAATGATTTGACAGAATATAATAATTTTAGCTCAAAATCTCTTTATATATAAATAATCTTTTGAGAAACTAAAAGAGTTAGTGGTTTAGAGTTCACGAACTAAAAATTCTAACTTCATCTATAAAAATAAGTATTTATATTTTTACCGTCCACATAAAATAAACATTATATAATGATGATAATTAGAGGGTTCAGAACGTGATTAAGCAATAAGTCATGGGTCAACAATTTGAACGTGGGATGTGGGGTATGAGGGACCCACCGAAGAATATGGCAGATGTAGACATGAACATGATGCACCCTTTAATTTTTAATATTTAAAATATTCGTATTAAAAATAAATTAAATCTGAAATAATATTAAGAAGTCAGAGTTAAGTATTCTGTAACAAAATATATTCTCATATTTAAGTTTGAAATTAAAATATTTATCTTTTTACCATAACAAATTGATTATGACTAATGCTATTTCGACTTAGCAAAAAATCTATTTTACTTGTTTAAAGATATATGCGATACTTTTATTTATTTAGAAAATTTTGAGAAAATCAAATTGATTACTTTCAAGATACAATAAAAAAATTGACAATTCAATTTCTCACTAGTCAATACCACAAAGTCATGTGAAAATCAATAAAAAATAATAATATAACAAGGAGCAATTTTTAAAGATTACAAGTAATAATTTTAGTGCGTAGGCAAATATAAGCTAAGAATCTATAAGCGAGAGCCATTGCTAATAAAACCCAAACTTCTTTTAAGCCACCATTTAAACCAACAGTGTCAAATGAAGGAGAAGTTTGAAGACTTCTACAACCCCCTTTGCTTTCACAATCATATAAATCATCTCCTGAGTATTGCACTTTCAATAGTAGCCTAAATCCATAGTACATGAATGATAAGTACTTTAGCCACCTCATGAATTTTGGTATATGCTGCAAAAAACACAAAAAGTCATTGGCGCTATACAAAGCATGACAATGTATTCTGCAAAACAAATCATAACCACAATGAAATACCCTGATATTCAAAGTACAACAGACAATATATAGTATTAGAAATCAAAGGACAAGAAAATACGAGAAAAATACTACGACTGCTAAGCGAGATAATATTTACTATCTACTTATCTTCTATCCTAAATCTGTTGTCCTACACAACCTCCTAGAGAAGCTATGCACCTTCATTAGTTGTTAATGAAAGAATTCTTTTCATCCTACGCGTAGCACGTTCGTTATTGGGACACAAATCTTGGTTTTAACTTTTTAGAGAATGAATAAAATGGTATAAATACTCTTTTGCTGTGTGGTTGACTATTTAAAAATGTCGACAGGTGAAAGTAATGCATTTTAAAGAATCCGACATGGGTGCAAGTGCATTTTTTGAGGGTCCGAGCAACATAGATTTGGATACCTGAACATAGTAACCTCCGGTGAGAAGAAACAACATCAATATCAGGGAGGCAACCATCCCAGCCCTTCTAATGCTCATAACTGCAGCTCCAAAAAGCTCTCCAGCCCCCTAAAACAAAAAGAACAAATCCATTCATATTTTTCTGAGAAAATTAGTACAAATTTTGAAGAAGATTGGACTTACCTGGCTGGTTATCGCTATTAATAACGTTGAACTCAATGTTAAAAAGAAGCATTGGACTGTCCTCTTGAAGCCAGCCATGAAGTATACAATGCACATGAAAAACGTTGGGTACAAAACGTGTGCTACCATGTCACACAATGTGCTGCAGACATAGTAGACGCTTAGTCTATACATGTCTGCTTTTCTTTCCTTCACCAAATACATCTTCTCGAACGGGAAAACATACACTGCTCCGAAAATTGATGAGGAAGTCCAGAAGATACAGATGTAGAACATTAAACCAATCTGCAATGAAGGTACGAATTAACTTTCTTGAAAATACTCTAACGAGGAGAGAAAAATGTAATATTAGGATTTGCCTGATCCCGTAGTTGAGCTTCAGTTGCAGTCGAGGATTTCCACCAAAGAAGCCCGAGCAGTAATGCAACTCCTACTGATTGAACTAACCGTAGGTTGTCAAAATAATCTCTGTATCTCTCCTTGTATGTTCGCTTTGACAGTACCTTGAATTGTTCCCACCAGGATATAGTCCAATCTTTTTTTACTTTAACAGCCATTTGAAGATGCTCTGGTGCTTTCGACAATTGATGGTTCTCTTTTGGCTCCAACAAGATTTTGTACTTGTGTTGTAGATACTAATGGTCATATAGACACAATTCTGTGAAAGTATGTCCCATAAAGAGCTTTCAAGTAAACTAAACGAAACACGTTAAATCAGAACAAGTACAAATGAGAATCATACTCTAATGACAATCTTCTCTTGTTCGGTTGTGCATTGAGGTGGATACAGATCATCAGGAACACTGATATCGTTTACTTGCCCCGTTGCTAAATCCAGCAGGAACTCTGCTGGATTCATGGCAATTTCTGCGGTGAAACCTAGAGACGAGAAGTACTCCATCGATTCCCTGGCCTTACCATAGTAAACGGGATAACCTTCTGCTATCAGCAGAATTTTTTCAAACATGTGGAAAATCCTGCTGGAAGGCTGATGAATTGTTGTTATGATTGTCTTTCCCATCTGATGAATGAAATAAGTTAGTATTTGGCCAACTTGTTCCCAATTACAAAATGAGTATCGTAACAAAATGAAATGGCTATTTGAAAACACTGTAACAAACGAATCCATATAAGAAAAATGAAACTATGGAGCAAATAGTGAAAATATGGTTCAAGTGTTTACCTTAGCAAGCCCTTGAAGAACCTGAAGTAGTCTATTTGCAGAGGTCGAGTCAAGGCCTGAAGTTGGTTCATCGAGCAATAGGAGAGAAGGATCAACAAGGATTTCATGACCTATGCTAGCTCTTTTTCTTTCTCCACCAGAAACACCTTTAACAAGTCCTCCACCTATTCTCGTGTGACGACATCTACAATTGTGAAATGCAAGAGTGAACAGTTGCAACGATCATGTTAATTTTCG
Organism: Withania somnifera; assembly: GCA_039654485.1. Classification (NCBI taxonomy): domain Eukaryota; kingdom Viridiplantae; phylum Streptophyta; class Magnoliopsida; order Solanales; family Solanaceae; genus Withania; species Withania somnifera. The sequence continues at coordinate 21,187,340 of JBDJHY010000102.1, read as the reverse complement.
TTTGCCTGCTTTAGACAGTTGCTTTTAGTGTGTATTGAAGTTCATGAAAGGGTAACACATATACCTTTCGAGACCTAATTCCTTAATAATCACTTCTGCTCTTTCATATTTTTGACGTCGACTCATTGTGCTTGGAAGTCTTAATAATGCAGCAAAAACTAAAGTTTCCTCAACTGTCAATTGGGGAAAAAGCACATCATCTTGTGTCACAAAACCCACCCTAGACATTAGCACATATCGCAAATTGAAGTTAATACAAAGCCATGTACATTGTATCTACTCTTTGGTTTAAGACAACAAATAAAAGGAGGCAAAAATATTTTATTGCTGGATAGGTACCACCTTCGTTTAAGAGCTGGATTATATGGAATGTCATTGTATGTGACGGTTCCTTTGACATTTTCGTGCAACCTGCCACCCAAAATCTTTAACAAAGTCGTTTTTCCACTGCCCGAAGGTCCCATTAAGGCAAGAATTTCACCTGGACTAATGCTTCCCGTTATACCCTTGAGTATATGTTTGTAATTATCATTTTCAAACTGAGAAACTACTTTTGATACAACTGCCTTGACAGGATTGTCAGAAAAAGCTTGGTTAATCTTCACCTTGTACTCCACATTTGCAAACTGCATACAAAACCATTGACATTGCAGAAGCCAATAAATGAAGCCTTCGTCAGGCCACAAGTTTAACATGTCCTCCCCTGCCCCGTTTAACACTTTCTCCTACCAACTTGCTCATTCTGTCTCGCCTCGTTTGAAATCCATTTCTAAAAGAAACTCTATATTATGGAACAAGAAAATCAAAGGAGGAGACTGAAGAAGAAAAAGTACCTTGAGGAATATGGGAAGGGGTTGATCTACATGAGCGATAGACGTATCATGTTCATCTTCTATATCAATTTCGGAGCTTCTGTTTCTAAGATAAGTTTGAGACATAAACTCTATGTTATAGCCAAAAGCATTACTTCCAGCAATCTGCATGGAGCCAACAGTTGGAGGGGATAATGACAAGTCCTCAATTTCATCTTGTACAACATGCTCCATTGTATCATAAAAATTGAACAAATTTGTATGTTATTCAATGGTGTTAGACAAAGATGATGACAATTATATATGGTAGATAAGTTGAGGAATAAAATTAGAATTTTGCCTAAATCTTGAAACTTGTTGAAACACATGCTTTCGATTGAAACCCAGTAGATATAATTTTGTTGGTGACCTAGTAGATATAGTTTTGTTGGTGATCTTGATGCATTGTATGATCTTTGAGGTTAATTTCTAGTTAGGACATGACCTTGTTGCTCCTCACCTGTTATTATTACTCAAAACTCTAGGCAATGAAATGTTAACAACTTAACCAAAATTTGCTCATAAAAGTAATTTAGAACTACTTCTTTTCCAAATTTATCACCAATTTTACCTAGCGAATATTAAGTTATTAAATTAATAAAATATTATATTAATTTACTTATTACATTACCTTTATGAGAATCAATCAACTAATCTTCAGAATTAAATTAAATTAAATTAAATTTAATATTTTAAATTTTGATATTTGAAAATTACATAAAAAAATATTATAAGTTGCAATCTTGCTATATTAATATAATAAAGAATAAACCATATAATATTGATCAAAGTTCATATAATTTCCTAATAAAAACACAAGTAAAAACTAATGAAATTTAGATAAATACTTTAATATTTGATTTATCAACAATTATGCATGAAAATAACTTAAGATTATTTCTTTTTTCTTATTATTTATCAATCAATTATATCTTGTAAAAATTTAAAAATAAGATAATAGTATATGTATAGACAACAAAATTAAGTATATGATGCACAATTATAAAGGAAAATAATGTAGTGATCTGGCCAACAAACATTCCGGTGAAGTAATAAAGTTCTCAACCTAAATTTGAGTCCTTATTGGTACAAAGTATCTTTATTAAACTTATTCAGTTAATTTAAATTTAATTGGACTATAATATTAATATTAAATATCAGATAGAAAATAAAAAATAAAATAATGCGGTACTATATATGATAGTGTTGAGTAAATAAATACTGGATAGAGTAATATAGTGTCAAAATGGAAGAATCCCAAGAGATTCTACTCAACTCAATCGCCACCTCCGGCGTGACGATTCCTCCTGGCGTCTCATCGGTGAAATATCTCACGCCGGAGACGTTGTTCTCCATCTCCTCTCAGTCATTGCACCTCATCCACAGCAAAAACTCGTCGTTTCCCGCTTCCTTGCCGGAGAATTCAGTTGCCGATCGCTTAAAATTCTGCTCGGAGCTTGCCTCCGCTTTCAAATCCCTAGGTTTCGTCGGTGGTATCAGCTTCCACAAGGTCTCATATATTAATATAATCATTTTCTTATTTGCCAAATTTTAGATTTCGAGATTCAAACAGGTCTCTTTTTTTTAAATTGTAATTTTTAATATATCTTGAATTAAGAATATTCAAGAATTATTGTGGATACCTTTTAGCTAGTTTCTTAAAAATATATGTACGATCACACTGTTAAAATTAAACTGTTTGATTATTGAAATTCGAATTGTGCCATGTAAAATTTTACGCAGGTGGAGTATGTAGATATACCTCTCCATTATCTTCTTTTGATCTATATCTAATACGTCGTTGTTTTGCTGCATTCTGCATAATTCGAGCTGATTTTGCAGACGAAAATTGCTGACTCCGTCAATTTCATATTTTGCTTTATGAGAGTTGATTTGACTAATTTTTGAAGCTAAATTGAATTAGAAAAACTCAATTATTTTAAATTTAAATATTCAAAAATTATATGAGAAATAGTAAAAAGTTGCAATTTTCTCTTAAAATGTTTTGGTCAATGTTTATGCAGTTTGACTCTTGTGTACCAAAATGTAGCAAGTAAAAAAGAAAGAGAGGGAGTAGTACTTATTATTATTGATTTTTGCTAATCGTGGTGTACGAGCCTATTTTTACGCACCTTAACTAATTCCACGGGATACCAGCTAACTCTCACCAGCAACAAATACTAGGTAGCTCTGTCCACAAGACCTAGACAGATGGAAAGAATCACCAATAACTTTTTTTTCTTTGCTGAGATTTAAATTGGAGAGCTCGTGTTCTCAATCCACCTCATTGACCACTAGGTCACATCCTTGGGTGCGCGTAGTACTTATTATTTTAGATGTGATGGAAAATGATTGATTTTGTTCAACGAAATAATTGATTTTGATTAGCATTAGTTCTAGATTGCTTCATGTGTCTTTGTTAGATTTGTTTGGCTTTGTGCTTAGAGAAAGCATTTGTGTTTAATGGTTAGACAGTTCCTTTATCCATCGGAAGAGGACTTGTACGAATTGATCTGGTTCTTGGTTGGGAGGCTATCTGATGTTGAGGCTCGAAAAGATGCAGTTGGAGATTCTAAAACACAGGTTAAGACTCCAGAAGAAATTTTGATGATGCAGGACTGCTGCTACGTAAGGAGCTTTTGGAGAGACAGGGTGATCCGTTGATGATGATACAAACACCAGATGCATCAAAGCAATCTGATCTTATTCTGAATAGAATGGAAGAGATTCATGATGGTGTTGATATACCTATAGAAGGTGGAGTTGACTCCAGGAATGAGACATTAAGTGGTGAAAAGAACGTCCTAGATTTGGTGGATGACATAAGGAGAAGTTATTCGGACAACGAGCATAATTTTGTATATGGACAACAATCAACTTCACCATGCGTGGATTTGCCACAGGTACTTTATATTGTGGTAGAGCTTTTAGGCTATGAGGCATATGTTCAATGGAGCAGAACAGGCTGATAATTTAGAAATGGAGCACATATGATGATAGCGGAAGTAGGGAAAAAACAATTATACTATTTTATTTTGTGGTTAGGCATTTAGGCTTTCAGAAATCCTCCATGTTGTCTTATATTCTAAATTTGCGTCATATTGTAGATAAAGTGCAAGACAGAAACTTTACAAGATCAAAAGAAAATGCTTGTGGAGAAGTCATTCTCAAGCTCTGTTGAATTACAAGAACTAAAAGAAAAACTTGATTTGTTGCAAACACCAGTGGCAATGGCTTCTGAGCACAAACATCCCAATGACTTCTATGTGAACCAGCTAACTAATCAGGTGAAAGTGAAAAGGGACAAAATTGTTGAAATGGAGAGTTGGTGGTATGATAATGATCTCCTTAAAACACCCGGGGGGAAAAGAAACCGAAAGGACTCTTAAGTCTTATACATTTTTCTATATTTTAAACAGTTCACTTATATATTTCCTATGGAACTTGAAGAATATCAATTCTTAAACCTTTTTGAAATCTCTTACAGGATTGATAAAAGGAAGACCCTTTGAGCAGCAGAAGGATTCTTTTGAGGAAAAGCTTAGAGCAACAGAACCAGATGTCTATGTAAAATATAAAATGATCGAAGAGATTGAGTTGAAGCTGGAGTTTATATTAACTGAAAAGAAAAGAAGGTTAATGTACTTGAGGCTACATTATCCGAATATCCCTATTATGTCATGCAGAATATCCCTCGGTTTTTAGATTACATAGTCAGACTAAGAACAAAATTGAGAGAAGAAATAGTAGAATGGGGATCTTTGCCTGATCGAGTTTAAATAGGTTAATGTATTTGAGGCTAACATAATAATGTGTAAAATGGAATGATTATTTGGATGATTTACTATCTGACATTTTTGAAAAAACAACTGATATACAGCATTGTTGTTTTTTTATCGTTTGGATTCTTTGACATTTAAGAATTTCTCATAATACTCATTAGAGGAAAGAGGTCAAGTACTGTGGGTCTA
>JBDJHY010000102.1:21159434-21169516 GCA_039654485.1 Withania somnifera | reverse complement strand
CTTTCTGGTAATCGTGGTCAGCTTTCACACACCTCGAACTCGGATTATATAAATTGATAATTAATTAAGGAAAAAAATACCGAGATATAAAAGCTTTTGAGCAGTCTCATTGGCATCCATATTACATTCCTTGAGCATTGCGTAAATGTCTTCATCATCGGTGTGTTCGCTGGCGGCGATCTCCTTTATGTCATTGATCGTTTTCCAAACATTGCTCGGAATTATAACTCCGGTGGTCATGCTGACAAAACGAGATTAGACAATTGTTATTTAGCAACTTTAGATTTACATGCTCCTGTGTAACATGTTCGGTTATTAATAACTGTATTTCATATTATTTGTTTCAATTAATAATTATTGGTACATCGTTATGGTTAATCTTTAGTAATCAAATTTCATTAAAGTGTCATTTGATTTGCAACATATATAGACATGCCAATTAAGATATATTTTTGAAGTTACGAGGTGCCTATGACCGTACTACCCTAAGACTTTGATTTTAAAGTACAAGAATGTATATGTAACTTAATTGCAATTAGTAATTACTTACACTAGAAATATCTAATAGTTAAACATTTTAAAATGTCCTGCAAATCAATAAATTAATAACCCAATCTCTAATTAATAATATTTTAAAATGAATCGTCCTAATTTATTATAATGTATTTAAGGTGTAAAAACTTGGTTTTAAATTGAGTAATTATTATATATTTAGGTAAAACAAAAGAAAGGAGAAACACGACAGGAAAGCTAATAGAAATAGCAGTATCGGGTCAAAATTGGTTGCGCCATTTCTCGGGCCTACTGTTGTTCGGACAATTTGTGCTTTCTTTCTCTTCAAGGTTAGTGTAAACTTTTTTCAATTAGCAAAATGTTTTATTGATTTGTGTTAGCAAATGATTATGAATTTGTTTCTCTACTTTATTGATTGAGTTAGATTCATATTTAATTTGATTTCTTATGGGTATTAATACGTTTTTTTTGGAATACTAATATACCTGTCGCCAGCCAGTAGCAATAATACATGTAATTCGGAAATGAGAAGGAATTACCTAGTGTTCTGGAATTTTGGCATAAGTGTAAACTACTTCAGAGAATTGCAAATGCACCAGAATGATCTCACCTTTATTCATAGGTTCTACCAATGTCTTTTATAGGGAGTACATGTAAACTGCAAACAACCGAAAAACGAAAATAAAGGACACGACTCAACTACACGACTCTACTAGCTCAACTAGCTCCACTAATAGCTAGAAAATAGCAAACAGAAATTGACCTGCTCTAATCCTAAGAATAGGTCTTTATTGGAATAACTAAAACTTAATTCAACAATAAGACCTCATCGTGCTGTGCATAACCCACTTCATCAACCACACGCTTAGGTGCAGGATTATTCACCTTTAGTATCATGATCTAGATGGATGTGACCAGAGTTGTAGTTTTGCTCTCCTAACCAAGTCCTGGGTGCTTGCTAGAATGACAATTATAAGAAGGCTAAACACAAAAGCTAGAAGATTTGGTTCTACTTTTTTATTTGTCCTGTTTTACTAGGTGTAGGCTTATTGATTATGGTGGATTCACATGTTATTTGATTTCTGATGGGTATTAATATGGTTTTGGCCCTTCTGGATTGAAAGAAAGATTGGTCTTTTACGTGATAAAAAGAAATGGCATCCGGGATTTCTGAATGATTATACAGTTTGTTGTCTGCTTTATTCGTCCTGTTTTGGTAGGTATAGGCTTATTGATTGAATTGGATTCATACGCAAATTGATTTCTGATGTGTATTAACATATTTGGCCTTTGTGGATGTAAAAAGAATGTTTTTTTACTTGATAGAAAGAAATGGCATCCGGAATTTCTGATTGCTTGATTTTAATGTTCCTTAAAATGAACTCAAGAATTTACCTGATTGAAAGAAGAAGGTCACTCAAGAATCATGAAACATTTGATAGTCCAGTGCAAGAAAGTTAATGTATAAACACTGCAGCTGTTTGTCTACTTTATTTATCCTGGTTTGCTAGGTGTAAGCTTGCTGATTGAGCTGGATACCTATCTGGTTTAATTTCTGATGGGTATTAATATTGTCTCGCCCCTTCTGGATTGAAAAAGATTGGTTTTTGTACTTGATGGAAAGATATGGCATCCAGGATTTCTGATTGCTCTGATTTCGATGTCCCTTCTAAAACACTCAAGAATTTACCTGATTCTAAAAGAAGAAGAGAACACTCAAGAATCATGAAATATTTGATAGTCCAATGCAAAAAAGTTAAGGTAGTAACACTGCAATGGAAAAGAGAATAATTTTAGTCAAAGGATTATTCAACTTTAATATCATGATTTAGACGCAAGTTACCAGAGATGTAGTTTGCTCGCCTAAGAAGTCCTAAGTGTTTTATCTGCAGAAAGCTCTTCATGGACTAACTGTTGCTTTGTAGAATAACAGGTATAAGAAGGCTAAACACAAAAGCTAAGAAATTGGTTCTTCCCTTTTTTTTTCCTGATACTAACTAGCTTGATATTGGGACATAGTTGATTGATAGGATAAGTGGCTGGTTGAAAATTCTATCACTATAGTATCAAGGGGATACAGACGTAGTTGATTGGTTGAAAAGAGTCTTCAAAATAGAGGTAAAATGATAGTTAACTGAGACAGTTGAGATCCTCTAGAAGGCATATGATTTCACCACGTTAATTTCGATAGGCATCTTAGTGACGGAGCCACATTAAGAAACATGGTTCATATGGTACCCCTTGCTCAAATCTTTTACTTATTATACAAGCCAAAAATAATAAAATGCATGACTAGTGCAAGAGTTTAATACCTTGACTTGAAACAGAAGCTTGATATAACCTATTATTATAAAGGTTGAATCTCCTCAATGAAATTTCTGACTCTGCCACTGCGTACCAGTCAAAAGTGTTACCTTGATCACTGATTGTCTGATTCACACTGTTTTATTTGTAAAGAAAAAAAAAGATGTTCTCTTGACCAGTGCCTGAAAGTTATTAAGGGACAACTGTCCACTGTTAGGAGACCGTCTTTGCCTTCATAGCCAATTTGCACACACACAAAAAAAAAAAAAAAAAAAGAAGCAAGAAGATGAGGACAGTGCTATTAAACTATTTGAGAGTTGTCCTTGTGATAAGTGATAAATAAGTCATAAAAAGTCGGTCTATGATAAAATTAATGTGATACTGACATAATTTAGTCCTCTTAAGTAACAAATTTATAAGAATATGCCACCTGGAGAGCTTTACAAAATGATCAATGAGTATTATGAAACTCATATACTTTTCAAATTCTAAGAGCTAACATAGAAGCCATCTAAAGGTCTCACTATTCCTCGAATTGTAGGACTAGAATTTGATGACGCTCTTGATTGAGAATCAGGCCAAATAAAACATTTAATGTTTTATAATTTGTTTGTTGAGCTTTGGGATACACTGATAGCCAAAACCACCAAAATTCCTGACACAAAAATATCATTCCAGGACGCTTTTGTAAACCTCATTAAAAAAATGTCCCAGAATTGATACTTCTTTTCTATTTCTCTTATAATTAGCGTAGCGACATCGTCAGCGCCGTAGCGACAGATCAAAAGTCAGGAGAAGTTATTCAACTTTCATGTGATGCAATACGTGAAGAATCTGATATGTATTAGTGACATCATTTTTTAACATTGTAGGCTGAAGTTTTAGTATTTCGCCTTTTTGTTATATGTGTCTATTGAACTATCCTTTGTAATTATCCTTCTGGGATGGTATTTATTTTTTAAACTCTATCTACTTTGCCAACTTATTATATATTCTGGTTCTCAGATCTTTGTATTCATATTTGATTGGTGTTCTTTTCAGCTGCCTTATTCAGAGTGATCATTTGAAAAAAATTTCAGATATATATTCGAATTCAAAGACTGGGACGTCTGGTGTATGGCTTCTAGGAGGAATATTCCTTACAGTCGTCTTGCTGTTGATGAAGATGATGACTATTATGGAAATGCTGGCAGGCGAGCTGACCCTAGGTTTGATTATTCACCAAAATCGTTAGATAGAATTCCCTGGAAGTCCATTGCTCTGGCTCTTTTTCTGCTCTTTCTGGGATGTCTGCTTCTCTTGCTATCCTACTTCATCTTTTCTGGTCATATGGGAGGAGAGCGTTCACAGGGATATGGTCTCCTTGGACTTGGAATCCTCACTTTTCTCCCTGGTAAGTAAAAAACATTCATCAATTTATACTGCTTTGGATACTTAAGCTGCAACACTTTTGTCCATAACTGTTCAAGATATCCTCGAGGAGAGAGCGGGATTTCCAGCTTGTGTTAACAAGGTAAGTCCTTAATCCATTGAGCACAACAAATAGGTGAGAGCAAATGGTGGGCCTGCTTGTTACTGTATCTGTCCTCTCTGTAATTGCTAGAAGCACCATATCAAGGTGATTGTAGATCTGCACCTAAAAATGGTCATATTTAATCGTTTTTTGGGATGTCCATTACATGTGGTGAACTTCTGCAATAGGCAATAGATTCTACTCGAGTCAGAGTCATATTTTCTCCGTTTTGCTTAAACAGTCCCTGAGTCTGTGACAACACTTCTGGTTGCGTATATGTTCTTTATTTAAGCTTCATAGCTCTTTTATTAATTAATTGATTAGGCAACTTCCAATGATCAACTTTGACCTTGATAACACTTGCAGGTTTTTATGAGACGCGGATTGCATATTACTGTTGGAGAGGTGCTAAAGGTTATCGATTTACTGCAATCCCCGAGTATTGAGGTCTTCATGTTTCATGTAACCTCTGAATGTAGTTACTAATTTCTGTAATCAGTTTGAAGGACCAAATTCAGGAAACAATTTTAGTGATGTGGTTCTTGATTTCTCGATGTGCATACTATATGGTTCGACACTTTAGAACTTCCAATTTCAGAGAGGATGTTTCAAACTTGATTTATATACAAAGTAAATAGTCATAGCATAAGATGTGCTGAACCATTTATTGGTGGAATGGCCTGGGAGGTCCTTGTACTTGCTATGGTTTGTCGTCTCAACACTTGATATACTTCACGAAGTTTCATTCAGATCCCTAAACTCAATTAAAACAAGCATTTTAAACATCTAGCTATGTGTGACCCTCAATCACGTTGATGTGGATAAAAAATCAGTATCCATGTCAGATAAAAGTTGTCACGTTAATTTTTTTATCTTTACAGATATTATTGAGATTATGATGAATCTTATAATCTAACCTTTTGGAATTGAGATATAGAATAAACGATAGTAGTATATACGATGAACCCTATGTCTCAAATTTATAATTATGCTCTTCAACGAACATGCTGACACCACCAAATGCTGTGGTGGAAAAAGCTTTGAGAATTGGCTTTTATGCTAGCGACTTCAAGTATATGAGTTACCTAACAAGAGTTAGTAGTATAGTAACTATTTATTTATCCTATATCAGTGTTCAAGTCTTTATTACATAGACGCTTTTCTTAGAAATTATTTTATCCTCAATCTGAAACATTATCATACAGAATTTAGTTGAGCCGGATCATTTTACCTCTACTCTAAAACATCACAATATGTATGATTTGGTCGAGCCCACCACACTTTTATTAGGGATCATTTTACGTCTACTATGAAACATTGCGACGTAAAATTTGATCAGGCTCAATGCAAGTACCAAAATACCTATGAGGACCCCCTCCCCCACAAAAAAAGGTATACTATATAAGCTGACGTTTCATTAGAAGCAAACATGGAAGCTAAGGCAATGCTGCATTCCATTTGCTTGGCATCTCCACTTCACAACCATTGTCTCTCCACAAAACTCAAAGTTCTCATTGATGCCAACAACAATGTACAAACACCCACTTCGCAAATCCCCCCATACTAACCTTATCCATCATTTCACTTCTCGATTTGAGCTCAAACAACAAGAAATTTCTCAAACTTTCCCTTTGCTCAACAAATCTTTAACTCTGTTAACCAACAAGAAATTTCTATATGGAATAGCTGCTTAAGAAATCTTGCTGAACCTCTTCTTCTGCATATGATGTTATCTTCTTGTTTTATCAAATGCAAGTTACAATGTGGGTGTTGATTGTTTCACTTGCTCTTTTGTTCTTAAAGCTTGTATGGTGTTACGGGATCTTTCATGTGTAAGAATCGTTCACACATATGTAGAGGAACTTGGGTTTCAGTCGAATTTAGTAATGTATTTCTTCATTTGTATGCTATCTGTGGAGCAGTGGCTGATGCATTACTCCTGTTCGGTAAAATGCCTCAACGAGATGTTGTGTCCTGGAATATAATGATAACGCAATTAGCGGACAGGGGTGATGTTGATGGGGCGTTTGGGTTGTTTGGGGAAATGCCGGGGAGGAATTTGAGGTCTTGGACCGCGATGATTACAGGTTTTGTTCATTGTGGGAAGGCTAAAGAGGGTATTAGGCTTTTTATTGAAATGGAAGAGACCGGTTTGAGGGCGAATGAGGTGACTCTAGTGGCTGTTCTTGCAGCTGGTGCTGATTTGGGTGCACTTGAATTGGGCAGGAGGATTCATGAGTATTCGAATAAGAGTGGGTTCAGGAGAAACGTTCACATTTGTAACACTCCGACAACAGTCTGACATGTACATCAAATCCGGGTGCTTAGAGTCTGCAAAACTGTTAAAGAAATGAAGGAACGAACGATTGTTTCGTGGTCAGTCATGATACAGGGTTTAGTTTTGCATGGACAGGGGAATGAAGCATTAGAACACTTTAACGAGATGATCAAAATAGGCACGAAGCCTAATGAGGTGACATTTCTTGGAATCTTGCATGCTTGTAGCCATATGGGGTTGATTGAAAAAGGGCGAGAATTTTTTGCTAGCATGTGTAGAGACTACCCCGAATTGAGATTATGGTTGCATGGTTGATCTCTTGAGTCGAGCAGAACTTCTTCGAGATGCATATGAGCTCATCACAAGCATGCCTATAAAACCGAATGCTGTTGTATGGGGTTCTTTTCTTGATGGATTTAGAACTCAAAAGGATGTGGAAATGGCTGAGGAAGCTATTAGGAACCTAGTTGTACTTGACCCTCTTAACGATGGATACTACATTATTATGTCAAATATTTATGCAGAAGCTAAGTGTTGGGAAGACGAGGAAGTTGATGAAAGATCGCGGAGTAAAGAAAACTCCAGGTTGGAGTACAATAACTATAGCAGGAGTAGCACACGAATTTGTGACCGGAGATGATAACCATCCTCAAGCTGAGAAGTTCTTTCAGAGATGAGACAAACTACTAAAACAATTGAGGTTCAAAGGATATATACCAAATACTTCAGTGATTCTACTAGACATGGAAGAGAACGAGAAAGAACAGTATTTGTATCTTCATAGTGAGAAATTGACCCTTGTTTTCGGTTTGATGAACATGAAACCAGGAGAGACACTAAGAATAATGAAGAATCTTCGCGTTTGTGAAGACTGTCATGCTACTCTCAAAGAAATATCAGAAATCGTCAAGCGAGAGATAGTTGTGCACGATAGGAATAGCTTTCATTGATTTAAAGATGGCTTTTGTTCTTGTTAGGACTATTGGTGACCAATCTTGCACTAGTAGACCTTTTGTGTACTATATAGCATATGAAAACTCATCAGTCCATCTGAGCTTGTTGTTTCTGTTTGTTGCTATAGTTTCTTTTTCACCGTCTGTTTAGTTGAGAATTTTTCTGAAACAACCTCTTTTTCTACTGGTAGGGATAAGGTTTGCGTACATTTTATGCTCCCCAAACCCCATCTACAGGATTACACTGGGTTTGTTACTGTTGTTGAGCCTCATTAAAATCCTGCAGGTTCTCTAATTTAGAAATATTTGGTCAACTATTGAAAAAGAACATGAATAATCCTTTATTGCAAAAAATTAGCTGTTGTCAACAATGTCTAGTTGTTAAATAATGAATGTATCATACTTCAGTTAACAAACAATGGCTTTGAAAGGCAAAGGTCAGACCAATTTGACCAAATCATGTCATGTCCCTTGTATAGTTGTGGAGTACCTCACATTCAGGTACTCAACTGTAATCTCAAATAATCATAATCTTAATGTAGCCTAATTATTAGAGTATTGATCTCACCTACTGACCAGTGCCGGATGGATAATAGAAGTAGCATTATCCATACATAATATAGGAATTTTTTGCTCTCCAACGTAAATAATTTAAAATCAAAAGTCAAGCAAAATCAAGTAGAGCACTAAGTAAATCCTTCAAATGACTTTCTTACGATGAAACTTCACGTGAATTTCTACTCATTGAGATTTCATAACTATGTTGTATGAAAAATTACTAAACTTTTAATAAATAATATATTTTAAACCCATAATTTCTTGAAATATTTAATGATTTAGTCATAAGAACCTAATGATTGAACCGATAATTTATTTAAAAAAGAATTAGGAAGAAAGGAAAATTTTGACATTATTCCTCCTTCACATGAAATTAAGAGTAAACCCGTGACGCTTTTTAAATTTTATAAGCAAAACTTTTACTAGTTCTTTGTTCACTTTAGATCAGAATCCAGACTGTTGTGAGGTGACCTAAATAAATACAATTGCTATGATCTACAACACAAATCATTTTCACTTATATATTTTGCTACCTAAAGTAGATCTCATTTCTTAATTTTTGCACCTAATTTGGACCATATACCATTATCTAATTGATTTGACTGCTAACTACTCTGTGAAAGCCACCATTTCCCAAGCCAATAACCAAAATATGGTTTTGGCTACTGGACCAAGCGATCGGTGGCGGAGTAATCTAAAGAAATAAATATACGAACTAGTTGAAAGGATTGTAAATAATTTATTTATATATAAATAGTATAATTTTTCATCGAATGAGGTCCAAAAACGTATAGAAAGAGTTGAAAAAAATAAAAATTAGTCCTATATTAATTTTACTATACCATATGAGATATTATATGTAGTTGATATAGGGAAAGATGACACCAATAATAATAATAATAATAATAATAGCGATAACACCAAGCAAATCAGTAATTTCGTAAGTGAAATTTAAAAATGATAAAATAAATACACTGTTTTTAATAGAACTTCATTGGAAAAGTATGGGGAAAGATGAGAAAACTAGCATCTCAATAACTCTTTGTTATTAGTGTTTTGAGGAGATTCATGATCTGTAACTCTTTTTATATAACAAAAGAAAGCATGAGAGACAGGTTGGAGAAGGGTGGTGGCCCATATGTTTGATTCAGACACTTGTGTTTGGGACAAAATACAACGAAATAATTGAACGTGAAAAGCTTTACTTTAGCTTTGACCCCCCATGTTCTCTATTCTTATAGGTTTCATTAGCCCCAGTTATCAAGAATCACCCAACCCAACTCCCTTTTTCAAATATAATTGTGATGGTTGAATCAATTATCTTATATTTTAATTAGATTTACAAATTAAATAATTTTATTATGATTAAACTTCTGAGGCACTTACACCTTTTTATTGTCTATCAATGTACAAGATAATTCTATCACCGTTAAATTCGTGATATATTTATCGCCTTTTTGTATTTAATAAAATACTAAATAACTTTATTTTATTAAATTTATAAAATACTTATCGTCTTTCACAGTTCATAAATACACCAAATAACTCTCTATTGCAACTAAATTTATAAAATAATTAACTTTCATTAATAATAAATATCAAAAAAATATCTATTCACTAAAAAAAAATAAAAATTACTTAATATTTTTTATTTTTAATAAATTCAAATTTGAGACGCTCAAAATCTAAAACCACTTCACCATTGAGTCACACCCCTTGCTGCCAACCCAACTCCCTTTTGTTCACTCCAAACGTTTTTCTCTCTCTCTCTCTCTCTTTTCTTTTTCTGATAACAGTATAAAGATTGCTGCTTCTTTTTTCAGTCTATTGCTGAACCAAAAACCCCTCAAAGTTCTCATCTTTGTGACTTCAGGTACTATTTTTTAGGCTGTTTGTTTCAGCAATTTTGAACTGGTCCTTTGATTTGCTTGGTGGGTTTTTTTTTTTTTTTTTTTTTTTTTTT
>JBDJHY010000102.1:21131621-21144308 GCA_039654485.1 Withania somnifera | reverse complement strand
CTGTTTGGAAAGACGCCCTTCAAAGGATCAGGAAATCAACAAACCCTTTTCAACTTTGTTGGTCAGCCCCTACGGTTTCCAGAATCTCCAGTGGTCAGTTTTTCTGCAAGGGATCTTATCCGAGGCTTGCTCGTGAAGGAGCCACAGCATAGATTGGCATACAAAAGAGGAGCCACAGAAATCAAGCAGCATCCCTTCTTTGAAGGTGTAAATTGGGCTTTGATTCGTTGCGCGAGCCCTCCTGAGATCCCGCGGCCTGTGGAATTCGAGAGAATTTCAGTTCCAGCAGCATCAACTAGTGACAAAGCTGTAGCTGGAAGTGTTCCTTACCAGAAGAATTCAGACAACTATCTTGAATTTGATTTCTTTTAATCTATTTTTTTAATATCTTTTTTTTTTCTTTTTTCGGTGAGCCGATTGGCTGTTCCTCTTCACTAAATGAAACATACGAAGGCTGTACAACATTTGGAAGATGTCATGTCAAGGTGCGGGTAGTTTGCTGATCATATTATTGTTTGAGTTGTAATTGAACAGTTAAAATTTGTTGTATGCCAAAACACTACAAGCTTGATGCTACCAATCGAATTCCAATAGCTATACATCTTCCCTATCAACTGGGAACTATAAATGGCAGTCAGGTGCACAAACTATTTAGTGTTCATGCATAGTTCAGAAAAGGTTACACCGGTGAGTAGTGTAATGTACGTTACAAACATGGATCAAACACGTGACCTTCAGATCTTCAGTATGATCCTCTCCCAACTTAGCTATCCCCACTTGTTTATGTTAATGTATTGAAAACTTATTATATCGTTTTTAATTATAGACCTACTATGTTACGCAAAACATTCTGCGTTTACACTAGGTTGGAAACACATATCCATCCCAAGGGAAAATGGTGTAAGTAGCTTACACTATGACCTATATAACCCCTGAAAAATCAGTTAGATGCAGGAATAATCTGTACTCCCAAAAAGTATGACATATATAACAGCCTACCTTAACTGGCTTAACCTATATAAATTATTATACTACATGTCGTAGCTGATAATTATCTTGTTTTCTTTAACTGGCAACTTACAAAAGGACAATCAGTTCGACATGTAAAATATTTTGCGTTCACGTAGAGTTTGAGAAAAGATCACGCTCAAAAATTGTCTATATCTTAACAAAAATATTAATAAAATAACAACTACTTCCACGAATTGAATACTATCTATTAGATGATTGATACTGTTAATTATATCATGAGGAACTAAATAATCAACCTACAAGGGATGATTTGTTGGTGTGTGTTTTTCGTGGGTTGGGGTGGGGGGCAGCATTGGATTCTATATGTATTTTACTTTGGTGATTGTTTCCACAATCAAACAAAGAAATATGAATAATTTTGTTCCCAAATATGTCCATGATGTTTACTATATTAAATGGGGTCGGTCCTATAGCAAAGTTCATAAGCATCTTGTATAAAGCACCTTCTATTGGAGAAATTAAAGTAACACTCATATTATGAAATTTTATTATAATGCATAATTAACATATCCAAAATCCTATGAATTCATATATCCATGGCTTTTTTTGGTTTAAAGAAATATCACTTTTCAATTAATAATATATTCATGATTCCAATTGATATACCACAAAGATAAATATTCCAATTGTTTGGACAGATTTAGGCTAATTTGAAGGAATATTATATATATTATTAATTCAAATTTATTGAACGGCTTGTAATTTTTTCAGTAAATATATTTACTATATACTTTTTTAGTATTCTCATTCCCTTAGTTGTCGTAACTATATATATATTGTGCATGAAAGTGAGTGACATGACTTCTACTCCAGTTTTACTTTTTTAGCTACAATATATCTTCATTTAATATTCATATCTACATGTGAAAAACAAGAAATCAATATTATTTTTTTGTAAATAAAATTTATAATTTAATGATTTTAAGAAAAATCTTCTGTTGTTGGTGAAAATATTATTCTGTTGGAACTTTGTTGACAATTTTTTGGTTTTATTAATATAAGATTCCCCCAAGTGATAGATCATAACTTAATATATAATTATATATCCAATAATCTAATATTCATGACAAGCTATGGTATCACATGGAAAGTTTTAAAATTTTTATCTTCGGAATCTAGGTAAAGGATGGCGCAAGAAAAATCATAACAAAAACAATAAAAAAAAATATAACACATAAGCCATTAAGTTGGAAATTTTAAAGGTAAATCAAAAGAGAAAAAGAACTTAGATCACTAATATATAACTTTATCGGGACAACAACTTATATTTACATCAAACATATAAATACATGTCTTCCATTATGAACTTTTGTTTAAGTGATATATATTCTCACGAGAGGATATTACTATTAAAATTTAATTTAACATAAATATCTATTATGATCTTGGAATATTTTTTTATTTTTTGATTTCTTACTCAATAATCAGTATTTTTATTGAAATATAAGTAATTGAGATATTTTGATCAAAGAGTAAAATTAAGTAGCGATCAACATGAGGGTTGTAGTGTAGTAATGAAACTTCTTCACTCTCAATTCCATTGCTTTCTTTTGGATCATCAATTTTGTACACCAACAATTTGATGACAATATTAAATTCATTTACTATTTCACCTATCTATTAATGATGACTCATAATTTTTCTACTCAAACAAAACTTAAAAGACTTTTGATATATTTATTAGAGTCGAGGTTCAAACAAAAATAACCCTTATATTTTTATAAAATTTTAAAACAACGTATATATCATCTTTTTCAGATATTGCTTATCAAATTATATTAAATATATTATTATTATTATTGTATTATACTATCTTTTAATATTTTATTATAATTAAAGCAATCCCAAAAAGTTTAAATAAATAATATCATTATAGTATAGTAATCGATCTCGTGTTAGCATTGCACATTTCAACTATTTTTATTAATTACGATATATCTTTTATTAATGCATATATTGAATAATTTAGATCAAAAAAATTTAGGAAACAGAAAAAATGCCAGAAGTTATTATGTCACTATTTTTTTTTTCTATTATATGAATTTATTTTTTCCGTTCTAAAATAATTGACAGATTTATTTAAAATAATTATCAAGTTATGTAATTAAGAAATAATGAATTATTTTTTTTTAAAATTATACCGTTAATAATAAATCTAAAAGATACTACTAATACAGTGACAAAAAATAAAAGTATCAATTAAAAATAAATAATAAATAAAAATAATTTAATTAAATTATATTTAATTAATAATTTTTAATAATTATAAATAAAAAAATAAAAAAAAATAAAAAACAAACCAGAGACGATAGTATTTTGGGTATTACATTTTGTGTTTGTTGGGACATTTGGGAGTTGGTTATTCATTTTTGTCATAATACTCGCATGAACACGTGTTTGTGTGTCACCCTTCAACCAATATGCATCAGCTCCCTATGTATATACTTTTTAAAAATTGTCTTTCCCATTTGTCAAATTCAATAATCATTTTCGATAACAAAATTGCTAAACAGAATCGAAGAAATATCGAATTTTTTTTTTATATATAATATTGAATTGTTATAATTTATTAAAGACATAATTCTAATAAAAAGCTATGAAAGATGTGTATTAGGATAAAAGAATAATAGGGTAGAATTGTATTTTTATTAGTAAATGTGAGCGCTTTATTTTGATAGTCGTATTAGGAGTCATCATTCTATGCTTGAAATTTTGGTGTGTGTATTGCATTGGTATAATTGTTTATACGTAGTATTATTTTATGATAGTTTTGTAATTTTATATTCTTTGTTGTTTCATGAACTATCTGTTTAATTCTATATTATATCTTTTCCTGAATTACCTTGCCGAAAATCTATCAAAAACAACTTTTGTGCCTCATATCTGAAATAATGATGCGAATTGTGTATAATTTACCCCCCTCCAAACTTCACTTTATCAAAAATATATTAAATTTTTTATAAGAATTGTAAACTCGTGTCTAATATAACAAATTAAGATTGGTCGAATTTTAAAATAGATTCAAAAAAATCGAGTAAAAAAGAAAGAAAAAAAAAACTATACCTTCAAACTTAAGGATTATGTCCTTTTCTTCATTTGGGACTATACATGCTTTCCCACTACTCAACTTTAATTATATTATAATTAAATTAAGATTAACCGCAATTATTAACTAACTCTACTTAGTAAGAAGGCATTAGCGGACTGACGGGACAGGTTCGTTTTTAGTCTCCGGCCCCCTAAATTGGTTGATTTAATTAATTATTGTCCTAATTACACATCTTGCCATTGTACATTTAATGACTAGTAATTGTTCGTTGACAATTTTAAAAAATAAATTAAGTAGACTGTCGTCTCTTTTTTAAATTGATTAAAAAAAAAAACAATAGGAGTAAATAAATAAAATCAATAACAAAGTCTAGCATCAAGCATTGAAAATTTCCTTTTGGTACATATCATCATCAAGTTTCTAGTATTTTTGTCTAATTTTGTATGGCGCTATTTTGTTATTTGTATGTTAAACAAATGATAACTTTATTTTATTTTAATATATTATCATTAATTACTTGATTTTACGGCTATAAATATCTCATCGTCAGATTTTAATGACAAGTGATTGTGTTGCTAAATGAATGCATTTAATTTCTACAAAAGAAAAATGTAGAAACTGTTAAAAGAGTAACTTGTTCAATAGAAAACAAATGATTTTGATTTCAAACAAAGACATCGACATTGAAATATTATGGGAAACAGCTTACTTTAAAAGAAAAAAAAAGACCAAATCACTCATAAAAGCACATGAACTTAATTATTCCTCAAAAGTAAATAATTAATTTAATTTTAAATATTTTTTTAAATACAACAACATATTCAGTAAGGTGTGCACAATCCGTATCACTACCTCGTGAGGTAAAGAGGTTGTTTCCGAAAGATCCTCAGCTCACGATAAAAATTATAGTATAAGACAATAATAAACATTATAAAGTATCAGAAATGACAGCAACAATCAATTTAAACAACAACCATCAATACAATGTCAAACCAATGAGAAGATTTGGGTTCGATTTTTGCTATCCGCCAAAGAAAGTCCTTGGATAAGTGGAAAAGGTAAGACACTACGAGAAATGCAATACCATACTACTAGCGCGAGAAACAAAACAAGGCACACCCCGTACTAGCGATAGCTCACACCTACCTCCTAACCTTCACCCTAATTCGCGTCTTCCACAACTTCCTATCCTGGGTCATGCCTTGGGTAAGCTGTAACAATTCCATGTCATGTCTAGTTACCTCCTTCCAATAATTTTTCAGTCTACCTCTATCTCACTTGAACCACCCATCGACAACCTCTTACACCTGTGCACTGAAGCATCCGAGCCCCTTTTCATCACATGCCCGAATCATCTCAACCTTACATCCCGCATCTTGTCTTCCACCGAACTCACCCTACCTTTTGATGAATAACTTCATTCCTAATCTTATCGCTCCCAGTGACTCTATATATCCATCACAATATCCTCATCTCTGCCACTTTTATCTTCCGCATATGAGAGTTCTTCACAAGTTAATACTTTTCCATACAACATAACAGGTCTAACCTTCACCCCGTAGAACTTATCGTTTTAAATATTTTGTAAATTGTTAAATATTATTGAGTATCTATAGGAAATGGTTTTTTATCACCCCTTGGGCAATACGGTGTAATACGCGAAGCAGCTGAACCATAGCTCTTCTTATCTCAATAAGATAGACATAAATTTGCATATAGTTATATATCCTATTCTTATTAGACTGTACTTGTAAAAAAGTCAATTACACTAAATATATTAATACTATTAGTTATTGATTTTTTTCTTTAAAAAAATAATCATTTTTAGTAAATTGTTATTGGGCTCTAATCTCCAATTAACTGCACCAAAATTAATAAGTTGAGATGAATGCTGTGCAATATTTGCATTGATTCTCCTCTAATTACAGCATTTTAATACTAACCTCTATTGAAGGTATAATGCTAAAGGCAACATTGAAAAAAACTGAAAAAAGTATATTGAAAATAATACAATAATTATTTCTCTCTTATTTTTAAACTTGACAAATATTTAGAAGCAATTATAGTGTTGCAATAGGTGCCTAATATTCGCAAGAATAACGATAATAACTATTTTACAAAATTACCATTAAAAAGGATTTTTTATTGTTATAACGGATTTTAATGACGGATCTAAAATTTTAAGATTATGGATGTTTTATTAGCTTAACATGTAGTAATTCGCTTGTATTGTGGGTGTTCATTGTTAAAAATTCTATAATTTTTTTTAATTTTATATGCATTTATAGAATTCAATACAAGATTAAAGAATGTTTGAATATCCAATGAAATTTATGTAGGTCCGCCCTGAATCGGATAAGGTTGTTTCTCTTTAGTTAATAAGTTTAGTGTGAATATCATTTTTTTTTTCTTGATATTAAGGTTCGTGACTTGAATATAAAAAAAAATTAATAAAAATCATCTCTAAATAAATTCTACCCAATATAAATTTAAATTAATCGATCAGCAGACCTCAAATATAAAATATTTTTTAATGGTGAATAGTTTTCTCCATTAGACTTTATCAGCCATAAATCTAAAATAGCAAAGAGTTTTCAATTCAAATGTATGAAAAACGAAAAAGGAAGCTATTCTACAAAATTATTCCGTCAATCAAGACTATTACACAAATAAAAGAACCTCGTGACGATAATCACGTTAATACATACTTAAGTACCTTAATTTTTTTAATACTTATAATTAATTTAAAAAAATTATTGTCTTTGATCAATTTAAAGATCTGAGAATGAAGCAGCAGAAAGCTTCAATTCTTGAGCCACTGTCCTATGAGGAAGGTGGAAATTGAGAACTAAAAAAAAAAAAAAAAAAGAAATCTTCTTTTTTCACAGGGGTCACGCTATTTTTTGTCAAAAACTACAAAAACACATCTAGTTTACAGACCGCTTTTCCTCTTTAGGCACAAAAATCAGGAAAAAAAGCAAGATTTTGAGGTTTTTTTGATAGTTTTAGGAAGTGGGGTTGAATCTTTTTTGGGTAAATTTATAGTGGGATCAAGAATGGTGTGTATAACTGAAGATATGATTAAGCAGTTGCAGACTTCAATGGATGAAAGTTAGTAGCTTTGCTAGTTATTGTAATGATGGTTCTACATTTTTTTTGAGTTTCAGCTGGTTTTAGTTTGGATCTCAATTTTTTGTGTTGTTGTTGTTGCAGTTGCCGAGCCACTTCAGAAGACTTTCCAGGTTTTGCTTCTAATTAACTCAATTTTTTTGTTATTGGATTTGATCTGGCTTAATTGATGTTGTTCTTGATTTTAGTTTATTTGACTGTGGATATATCATTTCTGTATGTTGATTACTAGTTAGTTAGTCAAGTCAAGTCAAAAGAATTCTTGATTTGCTCCATTTGTGTTTTAGCAAAATCTAGTCTTGGAATGTTGACCAAATTGCAACTGATTTGCTTTGGTCTTGCCTCAGTTGCTTGGTGTGAATAATGCAAATGCAGATTTTTCTTATTGCTCTTTTGTTCTTTCTTCTTTTCATTCTTTCACTTGTGGTGCGATAATTATGAATTAGGATACAATAATTTAAGGGTTTACTCGAGCGAGGGTCCTCAAGAAACAGGCTGTCTACTTCATGAGGTACGGGGTAAGGTCTGCATATATCTACCATCCTCAGACCGGACTTTTGATCCAATAATGTATTTCGCGGAGATGGATGTTCAAAGCTAGCATCTTGTCGCAGAATCTGAAGTCACCTAAATGAAAATTCGTCAAAATATGCAGCTAAAGTTATTGTAGATCTACTGTTTTTAAATTAAAACGCGCTTGTTCCTATTTTAGTACGTATATGACCTGCAGTTTGGAGAATGCTGAGCCTCGTTAAACAAAGGCTTACTCCAAAGACTTGTATCCGTAGCTAAAGGTTAATGTGATGTCACCAGTAGCTAATTAAAGTTTTTAGCGAAAGATTGGTCTTTTACTCTCTTATTATTGTTGAAGTTTGATCAGTTTTTTTGGTTATATGAGACTTGCAAAAAAGTTCTCATGCATATGGGATTTGAGTCTGATTCTTCATTATCAACCCTCCGTGAGTGACAAAGTATCTCCTTTTTATATTAATATGGATGAAGAAAGTTACAAGTTCACGTATCAGAAGGAATTTTACAGAAAGGTGATCGCTCATTAACATTTAGAAAAATATAGGTTATTGCAACATCTAGCTTCAAAATTTAAATTAGTGAAGTGGCTGGACAAAATACAACGAGCTAAGCATTTTGGCATGTGCAGTAGGTAGATAGTGAGGGAAAGTTGGCTATCTTTTCATTGTCCAGTTTGAATTACAGGTTTGAGGAATAAAAAAGGAGATCCTTATTTGTGATGTTTCATGAACTTATAACTATGTAATGAAGGTATGTCTATGACGTGTCATAATTTCTGCAGAATATACATCAGGGGTACCAAGCCGAGACGCTGGTGAGGTTTCTCAAAGCTAGGGATGGCAGTGTCTCTAAGGCACACAAGATGGTAGGTGTATGCAGTTTTAGTTCACATTTGAAGCTCAATATTGCTTCAGGATGAATATTAAATCGATGAGATCTTCTAACTGTTGTCAGCACTTTGCAGCTTGTTGACTGTTTAAATTGGAGGACAGACAATGAAATTGATCAAATACTTGCTGTAAGTTTTCTCTTAGAATAGCATAGGCATTCTCATTGTTGTAGATCGTGTGATTATTTTGGGTTGCTTATAACTTAAAAGTCCACTTCCATTTTTTGTTCAGTGTAGCTCCTGTTGTGTTACTTATTTCTTTCGTTTTGCTTTTTCCAACTATTCTCTGGATACAATTAGTTGTTATAAATCATAATGAATTGTCAGCTTGTGATACGCAATATAATCTGCTTTGATCATGAATATATCTACCTTTTACTATAATTCTACTGCATTACATATACAACATATCTAAATCGGTCGAAAGTAATCAATTTTATGAAACGTGATCTGTAGGACTCTGTTTGCTTTCTTGTCACATCCAATCTCGGGGTTTTTCTGAAATTCGAATGGGAAGGAATAGGTGTTCTTTTGAACAAAAAAACCTTAAGGGGTTATTTGGTTTGGGTTTTAGGAAATATGATGTCCACATAAAACATAGAGTAAGTTTAGCAGTTTCTCAAAAAAAAAAAAAAAAAGAACTTCGCATAGGATTATACTGTGATTGGTCGGGATTTAAGGAGTTGTAATCTCTACATAGAAGTCCCCGTATTATAATCCCTGCATAATTTGTCTCTTAGCCAAACAATACCTAAAAATCTTAAGTTAAACACAGCTGCAATATTGAAATGGAAAACCTTTAGTTAAGTCACAATTATAAAGAAATGAAGGCGATATTTGTCATATATTGTTGCAGAAACCAATTGTACCCACTGATTTGTACAGAGGAGTGAGGGACACTCACCTTGTGGGGATGTCTGGGTATTCAAGAGAGGTAATATTTTGATCTGAATATATAAGTTATCATCAATTAGCTCCTTTCCTATTTGGGTTATGCAACTTTTGGGCTTTGTGCTTGGCCAATATAATGTTATTGTGTGGTTTCTACTTGGTTTAATCTATGCAGGGTCTTCCTGTTGTTGCTGTTGGAGTAGGGCTTAGCACATATGACAAAGCATCTGTAAGGGTCATATTTTAGATGTTTTAGCCCTGTTAACATGTCAACCTGCAACAGTGTCTATTCAGCAAAAACATAATTCAGCTGCTCAAACTTTTTTTTCATTGGTCCCCTACAGACTGCGTTGAAATTGTACTGACACATTGCTTTTCTCTGTTGTAGATTCACTACTATATACAGTCACATATCCAAATGAATGAATACCGTGACCGTGTAATATTGGTATGTCTTTGTGTTGGTTCTTTCAAATAGGAGATGAATACGGCAAAAAATAGCCTGTAATGTTGACTGAGTGATGTTCATGTTACAGCCTGCTGCGTCTAAGAAACTTGGGCGGTATATTGGGACCTGTATAAAGGTTTTGGACATGACTGGTCTAAAGCTTTCTGCGCTAAACCAAATTAAGGTAGCTGTTATTTGATCGACATTGTAATTATATTCCATTGACCTTTCTACCAAAATCCTAATATGTAGGTGAAGTGCCATCAAACGGACCTAAACACAGAATTCAAATACTTAAGCTCGGTCTTACAGGAGAATTATGGAATAAATGAAAATATAACAGATAGATCAAACTTGGATAGCTGAAATGTAGTATGATAGTGCTATGCGATAGGAAGATCTCTTATGAGACCAGCAACCTTATATGTCACAGTGAATGTGGGGTTTCTAAAGCCCAACAGATCAACAAGATGAATGTTATAAAAGGGGACTTGGTGAAAACAAAATTGCATTGAGAGAATTCGTTTCAAGAGATGTATAATCTCTCGGAATCAATGGACAGTTAAATATGAACATAGCACAATGGAAATAAAGTATCTATACAGGCGATATAACTTGTTCAGATTAAAGCTTATGTGTTCCATCAGCCTTTTTGGTCTGGTTAATACTTGTATGTGGATGTGGTGCAACCAGATACCTGGTGGATATAACTCGGTGGTTTCTAGGCCAATTTGTGCATACCTCGATTACTCCACCGAGTATCTTCTACCTCCCACCAACACAGGTGCCAACACAGGTGCCAGATAAATACCCCACAAAGGCTTAGACTGGAAGAAATGGCTATCAGTTTGTTGAGGAAAACAAATCATTTATTACTTGAACCAAATAATTTAGAGGACCATATAGCTGATCCCAACTACTTTGGGGTTGAGACATTTAGATTTATATTGATTATTGAAATGATACATTAGGAGTAATATCTTCTTTTAATTGAGCACACATTAATCTTTTTTAAACTTGACATTTTGTTTATTCCTCTTGTAGCTCTTAACTGCTATATCTACCATCGATGACCTAAATTATCCTGAGAAGACGGAGACGTATTACATTGTTAATGCTCCATACATATTCTCAGCATGCTGGAAGGTTTGTGTATAACTTGCACTTGTGCACGGCTCTTGTTGAATCAGTTAACCTGAAGCCTAACTCTATACAAACAAGCAGGTTGTGAGACCTCTTTTACAAGAAAGAACTAAAAAGAAAATCCAAGTGCTCTCAGGCTCAGGAAGAGATGAACTGTTGAAGGTATGCCGTCCTTTTTTTTTTTTTTTTTTGAGTTATAGAAAGTTCAAGTGCTCTCCAGCTCAGGAGAAGCTGCTGTTGCAGATGAATTCATACTATTTTTGTAGGATCCATCTTTATCCACATAAAATGAGCACATTAATAGTGTTCGATCACACACCTCATGTCTTGAGGAATACGATTAAACTTCAAATCTAATAACTAGCATTATCTCTAACTTAGAGCATTGAAAAACTCCAATTCTCAACTTGCAGATAATGGAGTATGCATCACTGCCACATTTTTGTAAAAGAGAAGGTTCGGGTTCGTCTAAACATTCTAGAAATGGTACAAATGATAACTGTTTCTCCTTGGATCATGCTTTTCATCAGCAACTCTATGATTATACTAAACAGCAACCTCTAGCATCAGAGGCTGTTGCTCCAAGCAAAGAAGGATCGGTCCACGTGACTTTACCTGAGCCAGATCCAGATGATGCCAAGATTGCTGAAACCATAGAATCCGAATTACAGAGGATTGGGAAGAAAAATGGAATCTGTCAAACATTTCAAGAAATAAAGATCAATGGCGATTGAAGCAAAAGGGAAATGAATCTGTATTTTCGCTGAAGTCTTGGTTACTGCTTATTCTGAATCCGGCTTTTAACATGCGGGAGAGGATTTAAGTACTAAGATCGCTTGCATCATCTCGATGCAGGACTTAGATAGAAGCTAAGTTGTAACATGACATTTACACTTACCTTGGAGTGCACTATCGGTTTGGATGGTCTAAATGTGAAAGAATCCCACGAGGAATTTTACGCGCTTTAGCTGATTTAATCTGCTTTTTGCTGCTGCTTTCATGATTTCTGAATCTTCTTAAGTACAATAAACTTTCTTCTCGTTGAAGGACTGTAAAGGAAAGAAGGAAAATGGTGAAGCTATGATAAATAAAAAGAGACAAAGGTACACACTTCTGTTTGTTTTCATCTTATATGATTTTCTTGTCCAAGGAGAATATTAAGAACCTCGGTAAAATTACTCTCCTGCAGCCCCTCGCACAAATTTTTTAATATAAATGAACCAACTTACTTGTGTAAGGACATAGTTGCGAATTTGTTGTTGTTGTTTTATTTTATTTTATTTTTTTATTTTTTATTTTTTATTTTTTATTTTTTTTGCTTTTATAATGACAACCAACACATTACACACCAGGGTCCAGGAAGAAAATGAAACATGAATACAAACAACTCCTAAATTTACAGCGCCAATCATCTAACATTACAACACTA
The DNA here is from genome assembly GCA_039654485.1 of Withania somnifera. NCBI lineage: Eukaryota > Viridiplantae > Streptophyta > Magnoliopsida > Solanales > Solanaceae > Withania > Withania somnifera. Next base: position 21,131,767 of record JBDJHY010000102.1, on the reverse strand, counting down.
TTCTGGCACAAGTTTTCATCCCAATTCAATCAAATTCTAGACTTCCTTGCAAGTGCCTTACATGCAATAATAACCTAAATTTACATGAGAGAGAACACGGATGTTTTTAACCAACAACGAAATTTGTGAATTCCTTTATGAATGTT
>JBDJHY010000102.1:21025386-21036005 GCA_039654485.1 Withania somnifera | reverse complement strand
AAGCCAGCCCCCATATTTTTCCTCAAGTTCTTGTGGATGGTCATGGTGATTGAGAGTCACAAATGGTGTTATACTTGCAATTCTAAGCACAACAAAGCTAAATCCAAAAGTTTGAGAACTCCAATCCTCAATTGAATGCAATTCAGTGCTCCCCTCAGTAGAAGCAGCAAACCCCATATGCATAAGCTCTTTTAGATAATCAGATAAGTCAATATCAACAATAAGATTGGTTTTTTAGGCTTTGAACTAGAGTAACTCAAGAAAACCAACAACTTTTTCTCCTCACTCTTGTAACCAATCCAAGAGCTAATCAAATTCCTACTTTTTAGTCTACACCAGTTGAATTCACATTTGCGTACTTTATTGAAATAAGGGTATCACTGTCAAGACCATAAGTAATGGTATGTTCTATCAATTAGAATTTACATCTACAAACTTCACAGTAAATGCTTCTTATCTTTAAATGATTTGCAGGGAAAGAATGTTTTACTAATGATGAATATTTAATGTTTTACAAATCTATTCTGTTAGAGATCAGAATAAGCAGATGCTTTCAACATCCTTTACGGACATTCAACATTCATAATTACTGTAGGAGTAACAGAAATAAAAAGAATTGCAGAAGATGAAAACAAATGACATGTCATTGGATTAGATTGAACAACCTTGAAATGTTTCAGGATAACAGACGATAGCATAGAGTTCAATATATTGGCTTTGAACTCAGGCTAGTTAACTTTCCTCATTTCAAATAATAGACAGAACTAATGTATATCCTCACAATAAAATTGGACAAGAAAAAATGAAAGAATTTCTATCTATATATATTGCAGAAAATTCACAAGACTCTTACTACTTCAATCTACTCTGATTTCAAACTCATCTTCACTGTCTGAGAAAATGTCATCAATGCTGAGCGGGAGAGTAGTGGAGAAAGTTAGAGTGGGTTTCACTTTCGGAACAAAGATAGGCTCTGCCTCATTGTTGAGGATCTGAAATACTCTCCTCATACAAGGCCTTTCTGTGCTATCAGGATTTGCACAGCTCAGGCCAACAAGTAGTAGCTTTTTCATCTCTTCCTCATTGAAGTTGTCATTAAGCCTGCTGTCTGCTGCATCAATAATCCTGCCTTCAGAGTACAGTCTCCAAACCCAATCAACCAAATTCACCATTCCATGACCACTCCCTTCTCCGTCAATTGGCCTTCTCCCACAAGCCACTTCTAGTATAACCATACCATAGCTGAAAACATCAGTTTTCTCAGTTGCTTTTCCGTATTGAAGGTACTCAGGAGCAAGGTATCCCATTGTTCCAGCTGTAAGTGTTGAGACGGGACTCTTGTCGTGATCCATAAGTCTTGCCAGGCCAAAATCGCCAAGCCTTGCATTGTAGCTCTGATCAAGCATAATATTGCTGGCTTTTATGTCTCTGTGGATCACCTGCTGCTCACATTCTTGATGCAAATAAGTCAGAACAGATGCCAAACCAACTGCTATATTGTACCTGTAAGGCCATTTCAGCGGATTCCCATGCTCGGATTCCTGGTATAACACCTTATCAAGACTCCCATTAGGCATAAATTCATAGACAAGGAGTAATTCTCCTTTCTCAATGCACCACCCTTGGAGCTGAACTAAATTTTTGTGCCTTAAACATGCTATGATCGACAATTCAGCGCCGAACTCAGTCTTACTTTCGTGGCTGTGCTTAGATTTTTTCACTGCAGCAATAGAGTCTGAATCCACTAAAAAGGCCTTGTAAACAGTACCAAACGCGCCATTGCCTATGATCCTGCTGGAATGAAATCCTCTTGTGGCTGACTTCAACTCCTTGTAACTGAACTGCCTCGGTCCAGTAACAAGCTCAGCTTTGAAGTACTTCTCTGTGTTAAGACCCCTCCATTTCTTGAAAGAAATCCAACCAAAAGCTACAAGAACAGCACAAAAGAAAGCTGGACCAGCAATTCCAAAAGCCATAGCAAGACTCTTATGATGTTTATGACCAGAATCCTGAACAACAGGGGGCTTCACAAGCACAGAATTATCAGAAACATTATGAGGATTATGACTACTCCTCGGCCTCAGAGAGATAAATCCATAAGTTTGAAAACTCCAATTTTCAATACAATGCAATTCAGTACTTCCCTCAGTAGAAGCAGCAAACCCCACATACATAAACTCCTTTAGATAATCAGACAAGTCAATATCAACAATCAAGATAGGTTTTTTAGGCTTTGAACTGGAGTAACTCAAGAACACCATCAATTTTTTCTCCTCACTCTTGTAATTAATCCAAGAACTAATCAAATACCTACTTTTTAAATCTACACCAGCTAACTTCACATTAGCAGTCTTGATTGAAATAAGACTATCAATATCAAGACCAACATGATTATCATCAGGATCATTAAAGTGCAAATCTTGCTTAGTATCAAATTCAACAGCAACAAACTTGTTCTTAGTTAACTGTGATGAATTCACCAAACCCAAAAACCCACCTGGACTACCCAAAGTCTGATTATCAGGTGAAAGAAAAAAAGTCAATCCATCACCATACGAAGTTGGGTTTACATTATTCACAGAAAAAGCAAATCTTGTTGAAAATGAAACCATTTTCTTGGTTTCTTGATCAAAAAACAAAATGGGGTTGTTGTAAATGAGTGAACCAGAACTTGAAGATGGAACTTGAAGCTCTCTTGTAAGACCAACAACACCATTACGAAGATATGAATCACCAAGAAGTGTGAAATTACGAAGTGTAAAAGATTGTAAGTCAAAGCTACAATTTTGTGATGATACTAATAGCAAGAAATTGAAGAATATCAAGAAATGTAGAGGAGAAGATAGCTTACTAACAACCATAGTGAATGAATTTGGCAAAAATGAAAAAGTTGTATACTTTTTTTTCCCTCTTTTAGTATGAATAACAAGTAGATAAAAAGTTGAAAATAGACATGGGGTTTTGGAGAAAAGTGGTGAGCTATAGTGGAGATGGTGGGGAGTGGGGGTAATGTAAATGGGGCATGAACGGTTATTATGAAAAATAGGCGCCTTTGGGTGTTGGTTCTCTTACTTTGAAGAAAGACAAAAAATTATGATAGATAATAGGTTAGGTTTGAGTCTTGAGTATCGTAGAAAGTCCTTGATATATAATTGATCGGATTTGAATTTTAATTATGAGAGAAAGTTTTTATTATATAATCAGTCAGCATAAAGTTTTAAATATAAGAAAAAAAAATTTGAGATATAATCATAAGATTTAAATTTTAGGTATGAAAAAAGTCTTTGAAATATTAAATATGATAGAAAGTTCTTGACATATAATCATAGGGTTCAAATAAAAAAGTCCTTGACATATAATTAATTTGTTCGAGTCATGGATATAGGAGAAAGTCTTGTTGAGAGCGTTATTTTCATAAAGGATTTTAGAATATGGGTTTGGATTAATTGAGGTTATATGAAGGTCAACATCGAGTGAGAAATCGAAAAAAAAATATTATTCAAGAAGTAGGATAAAAAATTAAACTATATGTTCTTTTTCCTTTTGAGTAAAATATATTTGATAATTATAGTGTTCAAATTAACTTAATTTAGTTAATTTAATTTTATAATATATTTATCACTTTTTTTAAATAATAAATATCAAATAATTTTATTTACGAAAATAAATGAGGAAATCACCTGATATTTTGCTATCGCCTGTTATATTTAGACAGCGTTTAGAAACTTTAGTCTCTTAACTCAGTTTTGAAGGAACATAGAAATTTTATAAAGTAAAATTATTTAAAAAGTAGGATTAATAATACTTTTGATTCTTTAGTTATTTATAAATTTGAATTTTATTATTATGCTAACTGTTTAAGCATATTTAATTGTCAATTATGAAATGAGTATTTTTTTTATCCTTTTGCTTGTGAGCAGTAATAATTTTTTCTCATATGATTATTGTTGTGTTATGTTAAATTTGTATGGAATGAAAAAAAAAAAAAAAAACACTTCGAAGCTTATAACCAGAAGAAATTACTATTATAGTCAATTACTGAGCTCTTCCAAAAACATATACGACAATACATCTCTAAATTAAACAAAAACGTTTGTAATCATTGATAATAGGACATTAACTCTTTCAATTATTTGTGTGGCAACCATATTATAACTGAAAATTTAAGTGTAATATACGTCTTAAATAATTAAATATAACTTTTATATATATATATAACAGAATAAAACACACATATCAAAAGGTAAATGTGTTAAATTTTGTATTACAAAAATCAAAATTAAATTCTTTTATAATAAAGGATCCAATATACTATAAAAAGTTAAGAGAAAGAAAGAATATGTTTTATTATAATAGAGCTTATAACGGTAATATAGACATGCTGACGAATTTTGTAAGTCCTACTTTTTGGTGAGGGGCCTACTGAATATAATAGAGACTTTTATATAAATTCATAATATAATTTCTTTTGTTCTTTATATCTTTACTAGTTTCTCGATAAGAGGTGATATATTTTATAAAATACATTTAATTTTATTATTATAATTATTAAAATAAAAAATTATCACGTAAGACCTCATTGTGTTGTTTTTTAAGTATTAAACAGCACATAAATGTATTTAAGTTTTTGGATCCACTGAGTTGTATTGTATGTATCATTGGAGAGCACTATAAAATTTAAAACAAGCCGTTGTACGAGAAAGTTTTGTATTTTGTTTGACCAATTAATTATTTACTGCATACTACTTTGGCTGTATTTATATTATTAAAATAATAATGACAGAAAAAGAATAATTATATATATTCTTAGTGATGAATTGCTACCATAGTTATCCAATTACTTTTATTGTCTTTTTGTGTATTTGAGGAAAAGGAATTTGGTGGAAACGTCTAAGGTGCTTTAATACTTCTCTTCAATGTATTTTGGTTAAGTAATTTAATAAATTAAAAGTATAAACTAATAAGTCAAAACTAAGCGCTAGATGTTTGCATGGAAATGCATATTATTCATTTTATTCATTAAGCATATAACTTTTTATAATTAGGTTCTTCTTTAACTTGTGCATGATGAAAGTTTTAACTCAGATGTTATGTGAATAAAGAATTAGATACTGTAACTTTTCTAGCTGAGCTTTCAAAATTTTAGCTTTTCTTTTGCAAATGGTTTCTATTAAATTGATACTATATTTATAATAAAGTCATGCACATTGAGATAATACACATTTTACAAGTGCTTCACACTTCACAGTTTACTATTCTAATTAAATGTATTACTACTGCTTTCATTGTTTTAAACAGAATGAACTACTTTTTTTTTTTTTGTCGGTTTATGATCTTTATTTTTTAGTAATATTTTTTTCTTTCATTTTTTTTACAGTCGTGTCAAGTCAAAATAAGTTATTCTTTCTAAAACGGAGGGAGTATTATCTTTTACATTTATTGACTACTAAAGTATTAATAAATTTATTTAGCAAATTCTTGATAAAAGTGAATTCCATTAGGTCTTCGAACAACTTAACAATTTTATTTCGTTACCCATTTTAAAATTTAATTAATTCAAATTCACATCAAAAAGTCTACTTTATTTTAGGTAAAGCTATTCCTACCACATGTAACTTTCAATTTCAAGTCTCGTGTTCAGATCTTTATTTATCTTTAAGTAAAAATAAAAAATATTTATTATTCTGCCATAATTTTTTAATTATATATTATAATTTGTGTTATGCTATCCAAGAAAGTTATTGTAAGAGAATCACCAAAGAGGACAATGGCCTCGATAATCAACAATGACACTGAATACCAAATGATTATTGCCTCGACTTTCCACTTTGTTTAATCCATAAAGCCGATAGTACTATTAGGTCTATAGAGCCGTTGGGTTCAAATTCAATAATCTTTTCCATTAGTTCATCACGTGGAATAAATATTTGATTGTGCAAGAACTAATTAGGACCACGTGGATAAATGGAATTTGGTTAAGAAATAAATAACTTCTTACTTTATCGGATCATGATGGAAAATTCTGCTGCCCAATCTCAGCACCCCTAACCCTCTCACTTTTCAATGAGATATTAGCCTAATCAATATCAATTCAAAGGAAAGTAATATTGACGAATTTCTTTCTTATTTTATCTTTATATTTGTATAAAAGGCTATTTTCAAATCAAAATACCTTTCGAAATAATTTTCAATAAAAGGATTAAAATTTCAAAAATAAAGTAATCCATGATATACACCTCACATGCTCCTAATCTGGGGTGTTCAAATACAATCCAAAAGCATTTGGAGATCAAAAGGCACCAAGTCTGATGACACATTAATGGAAAGACGAAGTAAGGATATCTACTAGAGATGTTGCAACATATCTTTGCGAAGCCCTCTGTTATGTGTATGAACTACATTGGACGATACCACTACCTTGAGCTCTTGATCAGTCCCATTTTCGTTCCTAACAACGTGTTTACTTACCTTCTCGTTTCAATCATATATGTCAAAAGAAAATATTTAAGTCTTACAAAAGACAGCCAAAGGGAGTTATGACTGTAGTTCTGTTTTCTAATCATCTCAAAGTTATGATGTGCCAACATTACTTGGCATATTACAAAAGGCTTCAAGCGTATTTACATTAGGAAGGTTTCTAAATCGCTGATATTGGACTTGAACAGGCATACGCAGCCGTTAAGACAGGCTTTGCCGAGGCTGCATAGCAAAAATCACCTTCCCAATTGTACATTTTATGTATACAAAAGCCCTGCCAAAAAATAGTATAAAGTTAAATTCGTAAATTGGCAGGTTTTAAGGAAATCGATGATAAGCTTATCCAAATTCACACCAGAAGTCAATTCTAATCTATGTTGCTCCAGACTCCAAAAATGTTGTCACGGCGTGCTGGATCCTCCAAAATACTCTACTTTAAGAGGATCAAACACGCATTTGGTGGCATTTTTGAAGAGTTGAGCAAAATAGATTTCTAGAATGTGGTGATGATGACAAACATAAACAAGAAATTACAAATGGCAAGTTAATATGGGAAAAGAAGAGACAACCTTCTCTTCGAGCAGAAGCACTACCCTTGTATTAACAAGTTCTTGAAGTCTAGGCAAATTTAATCAGATCGGCGCAGGTCTTTCCTGAACCTTCCTGGGCACAAGTACTAAAAAGAATGTTGCTGACTCAGAAAAGCAACCAAAGAGATTTCATTAGTTGTTAAAGAAAAGGCCAGAGAAAGATACCTTCATCCATACTACAGAAACTTTCAGGTGGGAATATAGAATCAGGATCACTTTCTTGCTGCATAAACAGGGCACAAGCCACATTGGGTTTGCTGCAGAAACATCCAATTCAGTTGAGAGATTAACAGGCAATAACAAGCTAAAAAATGTTAAGGTGAACTTTTTTTACTTTATTGTTGTGTAAACTAATAAAAACAATACTAAGCATAATATCTAGTGAAGGAAGGCCTGAAGATTTAATGCTTCTCGTGCTACAACGAATTGATTTGATCACCTGGCCCATGAGGGAATAAATTTTTTGATGGGTGCATCATCATCCTCATCCTCTTCATCATCAGAGCACTGATAAGGTGAGATCTCGTATGATTTCTCTCGACTTTTCTTGGTACCACACTCAGTGTCACCCTGTGAAAATAAATAAAATACATGCTAATGTGAGAAATGAAAGCAAAACTCTACCTTGATCAGACTATGAAAAACAAACCTTCTATCTATAATTATTTATGTACAAAATTTTTCAGGCGAATTGCCATATGGACTACCCTAACAACTTCAGAATTCTGAAGTAACTGGAAAAAGAAGGCAGGCATAAGAGTTACAAGAATACGACAAAAAGGCTAAGAGAGGTTTGAACAGTAGCAACACAGTGCTTGTTGTATCCCAAGCAGGTAAATTCTTGGTCGCTCACACTATATTAAACTGTCACTAATATGATCTTGCCATTGGGATGCATCATCTTTTATATTTCTTCTGTGCAGGTTTCTGAAGAAAATAGGAAATGGAAGACGGGCAGGTATAACACTTCCGAGAATGCAATACCAGCCCCAGCCCATTTGCATCATAAGCAGGTAGGTTCTTTGCTCTTGGCACAATAATATCAACCAATTTTGTAGCATATATTAAAGAACCGGCTTTGGACCTAATACTCCTTGCTGAACACTTTCGACTGTGCTTCTTACGTCAATTATCTTCACTTTTCAGAGTAGAATAACACAAGTGAATTGCATATGAATCTCATTCCTAACATTTGGGAATGTATATTAGATGACGCAGACTGTCCTCGAGAAATGAACTGGAACTGGCTTCTCTTTTGGGATGTGTTTCTCTTTTCTGACTATGCTTTGCTAGGTTGCTTCTTCACAAAAGTCGTGCTGGATCTGAAGAAATAAATATTAAAGTCGGATTCCTCTAAGAAACTTATATATGGCTTAGATAAATAGAGAAACCTGGACAAACTCTAGAATTTCGAGAATGAGTATATAATGGATGTTTTCATTTGATAGTGGTACTGCTATTGCAGGACTATTAAGCACGGTGGATTTATCGTAGATGTTTCTGCAGGAAACGCTATGCTAGAGCATTCAAGAGAGTGCCTATTGAAGGAATGGGAGCTCAAAACAATAGTGAGAAAGGACGTCAAAATAAAGCCCCTAAGATTTGGAACTCAAATCTTAAACTAGCCTATGCAAACAGGGTTACAAGCTATAGATAGCCTACTTCCTATGAATCGCGGTCAATCATAACATTTTTCTTAGAAGGAAGGTTAATAATTTATTGATGTTGTGAGGAAAAGCTAGAGTATGTTGTGGACAATCAGAAATAATAATAAACTTAACTGTTGTTCACCTATCAATTATGACCTTTCTATGTGGATGCATCACCTTTTCATTATCATTAGAGTTATCAGAAATGTGAAATCTTTCTGGTGATGGCGTTGCTAGAAATGAATCATTTCTCGAAGTTTCAGTTGACTTGAGTTCACTCTCTTGCTTCTTGAAGGTCTTTCCAACTCTTTTTTTTTCTTTTTGACACATATCCACGTCAGTATTACATTTCCTTTTTAACATCGTCTTTTCATCCTACAGAAAAGGTGTAATAAATAATTAGTACCACCACAGCAAAACAGAAGAAGAAAAGGGAGAATTCTAAGTAAGAAGAATGTTGCATACGTTAGTGGGTAGTGCTTTATCTTTCTCCGCTCTTTTAGCATGAGTTTTATCGTCCTGCTCTCTCTGCTGTCGCCGTGCTTCTTCTACTCGCTTCCTTTTCCTTTCCTTCTCTTTTTTTTCTTCTTCTTCCCTCAGTCTTTTCCTTGCTATTGCATCAGCTTCCTTTTTGTTCTTTTCCTCTTCCTTCTTTTTCTTGTGCAATTCCAATTGTTTTGAATTTTCTTGCTCTAACCGTGCCCGCTCATGCTTCATTGCTTCCTTTCTCATCTTACGTTCATTCTCTTTTTTCTCTTCCAGGCGTTTTGCAGTTTCAGCAGCTTCCAGAGCCTTCACTTTTACTTCTCTCTTTCCTGTCGACAAACAGAAAAGTAGTAATAACACCAGTAACTATCAAAAGGCAACCCTTGATCATGCACAAGCTTCATTTTGCAAAATCAGAACTAGCATTCAGGAGAAAAAATGGGTGGGAAATTATTTTACTGATCAAAATAAGCAAAGCTGGGTGGGAAATAACACATTGAACCTTCAAGATCAAATTTTCTATTGCTTGCAACAGATCATCACAAGGGAAAAATCAAATTTTCTATTGCTTGCAACTGATCATCACAAGGGAAAATTCAAAATTACTATTGCTTGCAACAGATAATCACAAGGGAAAATCCAATTCAGTGAAAGAGAATAAATATGCCTCAATTGCAGGAAAGTTGGGGTAGCTTGGGCTCAGGTATATGAATTTTCATGTAGCTCTATTTAAACTCGTGTATTCCAATATTATCTAAAATATGAAATAAAAGGCACCAAAAGTTCTCTTGTTATCTACCGGCAATCAGGCATATAACTTTCTAATAGGAATCAGAGATTACTAGAAAATATTGGACTTGAAGTACGCACACTAACAGGATCCCAGCTAAATGTTGTCACCTACATAGAGCTTTTTCTTCCATAGTGTTTTCGCTTGGTCTACATTCAACTCAGTGAAAGAAAGCTCTTTTAGTTTTTCAATCCTAAGTTCCAGTAGAATGTGAACAACATTAAACATTACACTAAGTAAAGATTGTTTTTAACTTCTTCCTACTAACACAGTGAATACCAAAAGCAATCTTTTCGGAAAAAAAAGAAAGAAGAAGAAGAGGCTGGCGACCTATTCAGCACAGCTTAACCAACATAAACAGCTGAAAGAAAAGGTGGAAATTCTGATAGAATTATAGAAACATGTCAAAATAATGGAGGTGCTATTACTTTTCAAAAAATAATAATAATGGAGGTGCTATTATTGCATAATCAAAGGGAAATTATATATTGCCATTGAGTACTTTAGAAAGAGCCACTAGAGCTTCCAATTCAAAATCTCAAAGCTCAGTTATAACATGCTCAGAGCATAGTAGAAGCATGATACCCTATCGAAGTAAACTGGCAATGCTACAACGACAACCAAAGT
>JBDJHY010000102.1:20970010-20990746 GCA_039654485.1 Withania somnifera | reverse complement strand
ATCTATCATTATATTCCTATTTATTCTCATTGTTTTGTATTATATATATACAAATATTTTTGTTAAGATATTTTCTACTTGCCAAATGAACACAAGAAAAAATAAGTTAAAATAAGCTTAGATTTTCCTGTAAAATATTTTTTTTAAAAATATTTTCCTCCTTACTGAACACAGCCTAAATCAACTAATTCAACATCCACTCAGATTTAAGTCAGATTCGTTCAAAATTTTTTGCTATATCTGTGAAACTTAGATATAGCAACCACGACTGCATAAGTTGAAAGAAATTTGTGTTGGAATTTATAGATAGAAGATAAAACCTATAAATGGAAAATGGTGAAAATAAATTGAAGAGAAATGAAAATTTGAAGAAAAAAAAGTGGTCATCTACTTTAGTAAAAGCATTTCTCCCACGTTGATGGAAGAAAGGGACTTTTTCACCTTAAATTAAGTTTCACTTCTTCATTCTATTGATGAGCTAAAAAGAAGAAGTCTCTCATGACATCGTCGTCGTCGTTGCTTGATTTGGCTTCGATTTCGGCTTCTGTTGAAGTTTCTGGTTCTATATATGTAGGGCATATACAATTGTACATGAGCATATGCAGACGGCATATGCTCCGCATACGCCAGACAGAAACTTTAGATTTTCACTAATTAGTACATGCGACTGCATATGCTCATATGCAGTTCGTATATGCTGTGCTGGGTCCAAACCAGTGCAACTTTTCTTCTGAAAAGTTGTAACTTTCTTGATGCATTGCTTCTCTTCTGAAGCAGTACTTTTGGGCTATAGATATTCGATTCCTTCTCAACTATGAAGTACGATTAACTCTCACTCATCTACCATTCTTAACTCAAAATCTTGTGTGATTTATCCCATGAGTGAGTTTGTTGTTAGACAAATTTGAGGAACTACTATTCCTTGAAAGTAGATCATTTTATCCTGAGAGGATATATTCCACAACCTTGAGTACTTGAGGGAAATTAGTTCTTTAAGGATACACTGTGAATTCAGTTGACTTGATCTCTTCTCTCCTTTACTATTTCTAATTAAAGTTTGAAGTTTGTTTTATTGTTATTGTTTTGTGAATACAAATTTTATCAAATAGCAATAATAAGGAAATTATTATACTTCTTATATTTCTAATTTGGATTCTAAATATTAAAGTCTTTTGATTTTCTACTATGTTTGAACTTATATTTTAATAAAAGAATAAAAAAAACTTTATCAGAATATTCAAGTTCATTCAGTTAGCGATTTGAAGAATATAAAAATATTATTTTTTTAATTTAAGAACTAGTTTATTATTTCAGTTTGAAGAATATAAAAACTTCATTGATTGAATAAGTTTGGCTATTCGATTCGAAGAATATAAAAATTTCACCAATTTACTACATAATGGTGTGTCATTTTGCAGAATAGATGACAAATGTAATAGGAAATCCCAATATTGCTGTTGAAAATGGTTTTGGCATCAGAGAAACAATCACGGCTTCAACAAGTAGTTCAAATGTTGTTGCACCAATTGCACTGACAAAGAAATCAAAAAAGTTTTTTGGTATTAGCTTCAAAGGATGACAGAAAAGACTATTCTTTGGCTGGCCACACTAGAAATATAAAAGGTTCACAATGGAAGATCCTCCTATTTCAGAATAAGAAATGCTTGCAAATAAGAAATTTATGGTGTTGGAGGCTTGAAAATACTCACTCCATGTGCAAGGAATACATATTAAGTGCACCAGGGGATGACTTGTACAATGTCTACAGTTCTGCAAAAACATCAAAAGAGCTTTGGATGACACTTGAGAAGAAATATAAAATTGAGGATACATGCTTGAAAAAGTTTGTAGTAGCTACGTTTTCGGACTATAAAATGGTGGACGCCAATTCAGTTGGAGCACAAATTCAAGAACTCCAACTCATTGTTCATGACCCTAGTTCTTGAAGGCACGATGATAAATGAGGCATTTCAAGTTTCTGCACTAATTGAGAAACTTCCTTCTTCATGAAAAGATTTCAAGAACTACCTAAAGTACAAGAAAAAGGAAAAGTTGCTGGAGGATCTTGTGATTCATCTCAAGATAGAAGAGGACAATAAATTTATTGAGAAAAGATTGCATGGAAAGTCAACTACTATGGATGCAAGCTTTGTTGAGGATGTTGCTCTAAAAAGTAAGAAGAGTTTTGAAAAGAAAGAAGGAGAAAATTAGGAAAAAATTAGAAGAAATTGCTATAATTGTGAGAAAACTGGCCAAAAAGCAAAAGATTTTCTAATTTCAAAGAAGAACTAGAAAAAAATCAGGCAAACATGGTGAAAAAAAGGATGAAATTGAAGCTCTTTATGTTATGCTCACAGAATGCAATCTTGTTAAGAATCCAAAAGAGTGATTGTTTGATTCGGAAATCATAAGACGTATTTTTGCAGTAAAAAAGCGTATTTGCTACTTATGCTCCTACATGAGATGAAAAAGAAATATTCATGGGGAATACTACAGAAGCCAAAGCTGAAGAAAGTGGGAAAATCTTCTTGAAGACGACTTTCAGCAAGTGCTAACTCTCAACAACATTTTCCATATTCGTACTATTAGGAAAACTTAGTTTCTACAATAACTTTCTTTAGCAATGAGTTTGAGTGTGTATTTATGTCACGACTAAAATTTCAATTGTGATAGCACTTATCTTCCCACTACGATGGATCAGTCTAAATTAACGTTGAATGATGATTAATAAAAAGTAAAATAAAATAATAATAATGAAGTATTGTAGAACTTAAAAAGGAAATCATAAACTATATTTCAAAACCAATAGCCACCATACACACCCTCAATTTAAGAATTTATACAAGTATTGGTCTTACAAGTCTTTCAAAAAGTAAAAATATTGCAAAGTAAAATAAGCAAATTATCGACAACTGTTGGCAGACTGACAATTACCTTTAAATATCTCAAATTTGTGTGTTCGGGTGAAGAGAAGGAGGACTCTGACACAATACATGCACAAAATGTGAAAGGCTGAGTACATAGACACGGTACTCAGTAGCATCCTCGGTTAGTCCTAATATAAATAGATGACGAAACTCCTAACATCAACCAACCCCCGATAACTAAAACCTACGCACAGTTTAGATACAGCATCCCAACCAACAAGTCTAGAATATATAGAATATGTACAAGTAGTATATATTATAATTTCACAACATAAGTAATAATTTCAAATCATAGCAACAAGTATCGACCAAAGAAAATATCGATAATATTCTCAACTCATTATCAAATACCGTATAATCTCAAGTCATCATCAATTATCAGTTTTTCAAGGAATCAATCGGACAGACAAATCGAATCAAGTCACATTTCAAAGTAAATGCAATAAATAATGTAGATATTCATGATGCATGGTTGCCCTATCCATACACACATACTGTCAATATACCATCACAATCAGGACCCACGGGGAACTCATAAGGTTCATGTACCATATCAGTGCGATACTCAATTCGTAATAAGATTGTACCAGCGAGGTACTCGATTCATAATAACAATATTAATAAATTACCATAGAATCAAACTAACAATGTTGTATCGGCGAGTTACCTGATCCACACTAATAACAATACATAAGTTATCATAGAATCAACTTTGTTCAAAAAAAAAACCCATCATTTAATTACTTGTATCAAATTAGCCTCCACAGGACATCACTATACAAAATATTTCAGTCTACAAGCCATCACAAGGACAACAATAACCCAATATAATAAATCAACCTCAAGACATCATCACAGGGTACTACTCAACCATGATCAAGCCCCAATCGGAACATTTATTAGATTTCAAAAATTATCACATAAACATCTCAATTATCACGTCAGTAGTCCATTTCTCAACCACTTAAGCATAATTGAGGCATTTCAAACTCAACCCAAGAGGTAAACCACAAAAATAAGCCACTTAATCATATTATCAATTACATTTCTCATTTTAAATTCGACATGCTTGATACTATCACCCCAGTAGGTCTAGTCATTTAACCCACATGGGCCCCTCAATATACTCGTTACTCCAAATCACAAGTAGTGTAGTCAATCACTAACATTTTATAAAAAGACCAAGGAACCTCAACTTGACTTGAAAACAAAGGACAACGGTCATTCAAGAATTTTTTTTTAAATCCTCCGAATGTGCTCTGTCTAGTTACAAACACAATAAACTCAAGAAGATACAATAATTAATATCAATATATTGACAATTAAAAGTTTTATCCTGGGCCCACAAGGTCAAAACTACAATTTTATTACGAAATGCATCACCCATTATTTAGGAAATCTAAATATTAAAGTTTAAGAAAAAATTCAATCTATTTCGTAATCTAGAATTTCAAATTATCATTTTTCAAGTTCATACATAAACCACCATTTTAGCCCCTCAAAACCTTTCAATTTTAAAGTAAAAATTATGATAAAGTTGATGAAATTTGATGAAGAATAATTGAGAAACATTACTCAATTGATATCTTCAAATCTCTCTTAAACTGCCAAATAGGGCTATAAAATCGTATTTTGCATGAAAAAGGACATTTACACAGTAAAAAGTTATTTAAATACATCAAAGGTGCACAACACCTTCTCCACAAATGCGAAGGACCCGCAGTGATCCGGGTCAAACCGGTCCTAGTCCCTTTGTATTCGCAAAGAACTGATCGCTATTGTGGCCTTTAATGCCCAACCAATCCATGTGTTACTCATAATAGAGGCGGCCAGGAAGCTGGGAACACAATAACCAAGAAAAGTAAAGCATCGTGATCTCCTAGAGAGGCCCGCGAATGTGATGAAGGAAATGCCCAAGCTGCGCGATCACGGTCCAATCTCGCGAAGGGGAAGGTATGCTGGTGACAGCAACAACAAACACCAAATTCACCAAGTATCAAATAGTTTCGAATGAAGCCCCGTAACTCGTTCGTAACTCCGTGCAAATAAACCATATATGTAATCATACTAAATTCAATATTTTTGGACTCAACAGAACTATCAAAACGCCTGTTGCGTTGGATCCAAATCAGTGCAATTTTTCATCTGAAAAAAAGTATAACTTTTCAAAATCATTGCTTCTTTTATGATGAAGTACTTTTGGATTATAAATATCTGAAACTTTCTTAGATATAGAGTACGAAATAACTGTCATTCTTCTTCCTTTCTTACTTCAAAATCTTGTGTGATTTACTCCATTGAGTTTTGAGGTACCGCTATTCTGTCGAATTAGATCATTTTGTCATGGGAGGATATATTCCAAAACCGTGGGTACCTGAAGAGAATAATTTCCTTAAGAACGCACTGAATTCGGTGGGCTTGATATCTTCTCTCTTTTACTATTTCTAGTTTAAGTTCGAAGTTTTTTTTGCTATCATTATTTTGTGAATACAGGTTTTATCATAAATAACACTTTGTTAATCTCTAATGAAAGGATGAGTTTTGAAAGGTTATTAGCTCAGTTATGAAAGTAAGTTTCAATCTACATAGGAATTGGACCAAAATATATAAGAAGTTATCTAAAATATGGGCCCAATTTGGTAACATTATGGGTAATTACATAAAACATACTATTATAGGAGTCAATTACTTTTCGTACCATTAATTTTTGAAATTACATTTTATACCATTTTTTATGTGTGACATATAACTTGGGTTGCGATATATAACTCTGGGCACATTACATAACTTAAGTAACTCTCCAGATGCATACGGGGACATCTTAAGACATTTAAATATATGGTTAGACACACGATACATTGCGTAATCGTAATACATGCAATGTATCACGTGTAACTGAGCACATGTTTCGCAATACATGTGATTTATCGTGCGTATCTCGAGCTGTTCAAATACATTAAAAACTGATATATTTTATATTTTTTGAGAAGTAATGGAATAAATTATAAATATGATAAAGGCGTTTAGTTAATTATGTAATTTACTCTAGTATCATCGTCCGAACAATATATAGTAATCGGTGGCTTTTAATTTTTGCCGCACTTTAAGTAATAAAAAAGTGGAAGAAAATAACTTTAACATAAAAAATTAAAAGAAAGTTTGCAAGGCAAAAAAGTTCGCAAGACACAATTTATACCTTACAAGGTAAAAGAGAATCGCAAAGCAAAATTCAAAGCATAAATTAAATTTCAGAACGTTGTGTTGTAAGAAGTTCATAAACTATAAGTCATGTCTAACTTAAACAGATAGACGTATAAATTTAGTTTCAAAACCCACAAAATTAATTATGCCTTTGAGGCTTAACATATTTGATATTCCCACATAACTTTTTATCAGATAAAGCAAAAATTATCTCAGCTTATGTGGGACAAAGCAAAAGTTTTTAACCTTATGCTTTGCAAATTAGATAATAAACAACTTATGGAAGACAAGAGGACTTTTTTCTAACAAAAGTAGGTCAAATTAAGGATACTTTGACCTACACAAATTTTCATTTAATGAGAAGTTAAGAAAGACCACTTTAAGGACGATCCTTGAAAAAGCTTGATTAATAAATGAAATGTAAAGATGATGAGTATTTCTTGAACAGGTGATCCTAATCTAGTTTGGCCATAAGACAAAGTTAGAACTTTCGGGCTGTTTAGAGTTGAAATTGAAAGTGTCAAAATGAGGTAAGTTAACAAATTAGGGAGTTAAAATAAGTAAAGTGAGCATTTGGTCATAGTTCTTATAAAAAATAGCACCACTGTTGTCTTATTCCTGGACTAGATATAGCCTTATTTTTCTTTCCTCCTTCGCCTTCCCTATTTTCTCCTTCATCTCTCTCTCGCATACTGATGTTTAATATGTAAGTATGCATTTACTTCTCCTATTTACCCATCATCATATTTATGGCATCGTCCAGGACAAGTATCAAAGGGGCTAAATGGCTAGAATGGAGCACCGATAGACATCATTGTTTACCCATATACAGTATGCATTTTTAAACAAGCCAGCAGACCTACAAACTTGAAATCTCTAACCAAAAAAGCATAGAAGCAGAAAGCATTCACATAGATCAAGGACAAAATTGTGCTTTCATGATTTTTAAAAGTTATTATTTGTATTTAGATTGAGGAGAGTGCGGGAGAGTGAGTGACAAAGCTCATACCAGCATTGTTTTCTAAAGTGTTCATCTATATATTGTTGGATAATTCCAATATGAAAAAGGAAATCCTAAAATAAGGTGATTTAGCTTATTTAAGGAAAAAAAGAAAAAGGAAAATACAATTCCAATTAGGATTAGGAGAATAGCTAACCTATAAATAATATGGATCTTAGGAGATGTCTAAGATTTCATATGAGAGATTAGTTTTTGTGAGAAAGTTTTCTAATCAATAAAAGAAAGGGAAGTTTCTTTTACAGTGTTCATAATTTAGAAAAAACGCAGCACTACAACTCCTGGCAGAAGAGAAAATGCTACAACCTACGGAAATTTGATATATAATCAAACACACTAACACTTAAGTATATACTACTACAAGGATATATAAATTATCCAGGTTCGGGTTCATAAGCAATTACCCCATTGATGACTCGCTTTTGCTATGGCTCTAATGGGGTTTCCTTAACTAAGTCATTGTCTATGAATCGATGGCTCATTCTTCAATAGGTACACGGTCAAAGCTCTGGCTTTCTAAGTTCATTTTCACTTAGTGGTCTTGGACTTGTTTTGTTCATCAAAATGAAACGCAGCATAACGAATTACAGCTTGTGCTCCTTCAGACATAGCATTTTTGGCTAGTTCACCTGGCAACTCCATCTTCACAGCACTATGAATCTCCATAGACGTTAACGTAGCTCGTCCCACGTACTTTGTTAACGTTGCTGCTGTCTGTGCAATCTCCTCAGACATGTCTTCCATGAAGTTGTCCATTATAGTCATTGCCTTTAATGATATCTCCATATCTGTATTCACTTGTTTCATAACCTTATACATGTACCTTCCATATCCCACTTTCCCCTTCTTCCTCTAACTCTTTTTTCTTTCTTCTTTCTCTTGTATTCATTGTGCAAAATTATATATCAATCAAATATTTATTAATTAGTAGCAAAAATAACAACAATAAACCCAGTATATTTTTGTCTAGAAAGAGTAGAGTGTACGTTGTCCATACCATTAGGTAGAAAGAGTACTGTTTTCCATAGACCCGGCTCAGGACAAAAAAAATCCATAATACAAGAGCAACAACCAAGAAAATTAAGTGGTCATGCAATCAAAAATTTATTAGCAGCAAAAAACAAGAAAATTAAGTCATTTAATTAGGCCTCAAAGAAGATAAGAGAACAATAAAAATACTGATTTTCGATTTTTACTTTCTCATGATCGATCTAATCACACACGAGATATTTAATTTCTTGCTCATATAAAAATGTCGATAAAAAAATTATCAGCCCCCAAAAACCAAAAAGTAAATAACGCCTCAAAGAAGAGAAGAAGAAAAAAATCATAGTCATTTTTTTTATTTTTTTTTCCTCATTATCTCGTCTGATGATTACGAGACATTTAATTTATTGGTCATATAAAAAGCCCCCAAAAGTATAAAAATTTACCTGAACTCAAAGGTCGATTCATGCCATGGTGTTCCTTCCTGACATTTTCTCTAACTTAGTTAAGAGTACTTGTTCCAATTTAAGTTTACATACGATGGAAATTTAAAGCAAACCCTTGATAATATCAAGGATAGAATGATTAGTTAAACTTCACTCTTACATAATATCTCTATAAAAGGAACTTATATAGGTGACAATCTAGTCTATTAAATGCTTTCACACACATTAGGATTTGACCACATCAAAAAGTGTTATTGTTTGTCCAAACAAACCTTGTCCAAATAGGGGCATAATGGTCATTCTTTATGCGACCTCTAAGTATATGACTTAAAGTCAATATTTATATCTCTATATTATGAAAATCTTTCAAAAACTTATATATCCCTATACTATGAAGATCTTTCACAAATATAAAAGGTATTCTATCATAATTTATTCACATCAAAAAAAAGAAGGGGAACATCAATAAATTCATGTGAAATTATTTAAAGATAATGCTTATTTTACTAAAAATATTTAATTTTCTTATATAATGGAGATACTGCTGAAATGGCTGAGTAAAGCTCTTCGCATTGCAAAGCCTGTTGTGTTGGCTTGACCTTTCATAAGTAGAGACAAAATAAAGCATTATAATAAAGGTTTTTACTATTTATTCTAACTCTAATACACTTTCAATGTAGTGTCTGAAATATTACTTTCTCTCAAATCATAGTACTATTATTTGATTAGATCATCAAATCTTTTATTTCTCTTGAGATTTCTTCAAAATTCAGTTTTATAAACATTTTTTTTCAAAGGTCTACAACTATTATATGGCACATGAGTTGCATTCAATACGAAAGATAGAAACAATAAATGAGCAACTAAAATAAGAATGAAAAATCCCAATATAATAAGACAACATAATTTTTAAGAAAGAATACTTGTCGGACTTACATATTCAAACTAATCAAAGGTTTTACTCTTTAAATTATTTAGTCCTTCCTATTAAAGAGATCCAAAAGATAGATGTTTCAAAAATGTTAATCTTCTTTTTTAATCAAAGATGTGAATGAAAAATTTCAACAAACAGATTTATCCTCTTTATGTTTCATAAAATTAAGGAAATACTATTTTAAATTGCGGTTTAGTTAATTATAATTTATTTATTATTACACATGTATATCCATCATATTTTCTGAGACTAGACACTTTACACTAATAAATGAAAATATCACTCAAAACTAATAGTTATGTAAAATTTCCATAATATAAGAGGTACAAGCGTTTGATTTTAAAGTACATGGAATCAGGGGGCGTAGCCACTTGAATTCAGCGATTCATCCGAATCACGTATAATAGAAAATTATACTATTTTTACATGGTTAAAATTATTTTTATGCATATAAAATAGATGTCAAACCCCCTTTGGGCCGGTTCATATATTTACTTTTTAAAATTCTGAACCTCCTTAGTAAAAATTCTAACTCTACCACTACATAAAATGTATCTAAAATCGGGTGTTGTCAATTTCAATTATAACATAGGCACAAAAGGGGGAAAGCAATTAAAGATAACAAAAGAAATTAGATCAGTAATTAATATACTTGTATGTGAAGAAATGAGAGCTTTAGTCCTAATACCAAAAAATTGGTTGACATTTCAATTTTCTAACCAAGAGCTTAGACTGAGTGTCGTGACTATCAAAATTCACCCTATTAACATTTTTTTTCAGAGAGCTTGCTACAATATTTACAGTAGTTGCTGTATAGGCTCTGAAGATCACCTTACATTAATTATAGCTCTGGGTTTTCTACCGTTTGATCGTTTTCGAGACGGAATCATGCAATTAAAACATTCATATTTCCTTTTGAATGAGCCATTACTTAAATCTCCATAGCTTCTGTCAAACTTGACAATGTTAGTTACAATGGCATGTACCATGACTTCACTTTTAGGCACAATAACGACTTTTTTCTCAATAACTGCTGTCCACAGCTAGGATCAGTCATGGCGCTTTCTTTTAGATTCTTCAAGATGGAGTCTTTATCATCCTTGAACACTTCTGCTGAAATCTGCACGATAAAATCAAACGTTATAATCACCCTTCCGGACAATCAGGTACAACATTCCCAATGTGATCCCATGAATGGGATTGGGAGGTTTGGACTGTGGGGAGTACGCAGGCCTTACAGATGCTGTTTTTAATAAGACCCTTGACTCGAGAAAAACGTTTTCAGAACAAGCAGTATTCTACATAAACAATCAGAGACCAGTCACATAACATACTTAGTGATGAGATGAAAGACAAATTATCTGACAGACATTCGATTTAAAGACTAAACAGTGTTGAAAGAGTTTCTAGCCTCTAAGTTTACCACGAGCCATACCAATTATAGTAGAAACACCGATGATAAGGCCCATGCCTAAGGGAAACGACAGTGGGCCATAAAACAATGTCTACAACACAGTGACTCTGAAGAAGATCTACACTCAATATTTAGAAGTTAGAGAACACGCATGGTAGTTATCATTTTATCATCTTTCAGTTTCCACAAGGATAATGGACACTAGCATGGAATCGCGCTAGGTGTCTTTTATCAAAAAAAAAAAAATGAGTACAGAAGTCACAAAAATGTGATTTTCTATACATTTATCTGAATAAAGCATTAGAACAATGTGGCCAGAGATTAACCAAGTCAGTGATGATTCGGAAAAAAATCATCTTCTCACCTTAAAGTCAATAGGAATCTTGATTTCAGCTGAAGAACACTTGCAATCATCACTGAAGTTCCATTTCACCATAATGTTAAAAGGATTTGCACTCTTAACTGTCCGCCTGATGATGAGTAGGAGTTGAATAAGAATGTCTCAAGTTTGAGAGAGCTTAAATATTAGTAAGCATATGAAATAAACCCTCACCACTAAGCAATAGGGAGAACTAGCATACACCGCGGAGATAAATTCAATTTTTAATTAAGAAAATCAATGGTTAAGATTCCACGTTTACTTTGCTATATTTGTTTTCAGATTTTTTTCTCATCGATGGATTTGTGTTTGACATACTGACTTTTTATATCAACTACAGTCTACTTTTCCTTTTCCTTTCTTTCGGCTAGAAAATGGAAGATGATATGATGTTCATATTACTTCTCATTGTCCTTTTCTCATTCTATTATGTTTCCAATGAATATTTCTTCATTTTTCCATTTAGGTAGGTTAGACTTTGTTTAAAGTAATTGTATGCAAACAAGAGAGGAAAAAGTAAATGATTGTGAAATAATTATATTTGAATGCTACAGTTCTTCGCTGACAACAATAACATCTTTCTTTTCAAAAATATAGAACTTCGGGGAAATGTCTGTCCAAGATTGTCGAATAACGTAGTCACCCTTTTCTACATGATATTTTGGCACGTCAATTAGAAAATCTTGAATTCCTAATACAAGAGAAAAATATTTTGAACATAAAGGAGAAACTATGCAAGAGGAAAATGTATAACAGAGACGCATCAAAATTATATTTCACATTCAACGTTGCAGCTTCAAGTTATGAAATTACCTTTCAGATAAAGAGGTTGTTTATGCAGAATAGCCGCTTTCATGTTTTGACATTCTGAAAAGGAAACCTATAGTTCCATTTCAAAAGCAGCAAAGATGTTACCATAATAGATCCAGAAATTTTGAGAAGGGCGCCCAGGCCCAGCCTGCTTACGACAATTTGGGCGCTCTTAATTTTGCCAATCTGATCCCTAAAAAAGAAAAAAAAAAGTTTATGAAGGCTAAGGACTAGTACTGATGACAATACTTTACTAAGGAGAAGAAATACAAGATAATTCACTGTTTCTAAGAGAATTGTGCAGATGAAACAAAGGACGGTAACGAGCATCCTAACAAACATCTTCCATTAGCATAGTTTTTTTTGTAGCAACAAGATCTAACAGTCAACTCCTTTTGTATCTTTAGTTCCTTATGCATCTTCTCGATGCCTCTTTAATGATAACACCTTACTTTTTCAAAAAAAAAAAAAAAAAGATCAGAAAGGTCTAAGCTACTCACAGTCAGCACAATAAGTAATGACTCAACTCGATTAACAGAGAATAACTCAGGTAAGTTGAAGTAGCATCAACATTCTTTACAGTAGGATTATTCACACTCCTTTTTATTTGCCACATCCCTGCTCACATTTTTAGAGCCCATTTATCATTGTCATACTGGGTATTTATTGTTGTTGTCGTTTATCATTGTCATCTCTTGGTTCATATGGTACACAACAGATTCCTAAGCCTTGGATCTGCATACCTCAGAAAAGAGATACACAGATAGGTGGTCAGAGCCATAGGTCATCAAAAGAGGCAAAATCTAACTAATGAATTCAGTGTTCCTTTATGAAGAGACTCCAACAGGAAGGTCATAATATTCTGATTTGTTACAAGGGAACAGAGAAAAAACCCTTCCTAATACCTCCCAAGGAAAATCTTTCCCAAATCTCAAAGTGATTGATCATCTAATTTCAATCAAGTCTACATAAGTAATCAACAATATCAAAGGAAAATCTCATAAAGGCCATGCTCCATCAGTGGATAATGCTGCCGCTGCCACTCCCACTGATTATGCAATTGATGCACCCCCAACTCCACTATCACCTCTTGCTATTCATTTTCCATGTCTTTTCTTTTTCTATTTAATAACCTTGATCCATGTCACAAACAGAAGGGAGGATTGGGGCAAGGCATGCCAGAAAATTTTCCTTGACTTCTGGGTTAGGAAGCGCAATGATGTAAGTCTGTAGGGAAGTGGGGGTGTGTAGGGAGGAAGACACATCTTCCACAGTTCTTATCTTCTAGAAACACATATATGTGTATTCAGCATAATTAGCAGAATCTGCGGATGCAGATATTAACATTAACTCACCTCTACAGATTTGATAAAAGGCAATGGTGCTCTATTTCCATGGATGCTTGCCACCGTAAGGCTCCAATTTACATATTTCTCATCTGCAAAACCAGTAAATCAGAAAGATCAAAAGACATATAATGAAGGACCCACCCAAAAGAGGATCATATCAATTGTAACTTGCTTTGTGCACCTTCACACGCACTGAAGTTACTTGCAAAATGAAAATCACAGCACAAGTGGAAATTTCTTTTGACCGGAGTTAAAATGCCAAATGAACGGTTAAATGAAAAGAAGATAGGCACAAATTCAGGTGAATTACCAAGACTTGAGGCCTGAGTAAAAATGGTCTGGAGAAGATCAATTCTAATAAATGGTGGGATTTGCAGACTCAGAAATTCCGTGACGCCTGCAATTACCTGTTCACAACCATAACAGTAAGCATTCTGGAAACAGGATCAATCAAAAGTACAAATATTTTTCAGATCAAGTACCATAAGAAAAGAATATGTGAACATGTGAATGAAGCTTGCAACACCCTACTTCTCCCACATGGAAACTCGGTCGAGACCTTAAGAGTAAAAGAACCAACATCATCTTTCAACTATTTATTCTGACTTTCTGTAGAACCTAAGACCAATATGTTGACCAGAGCTTCAAAATCTTGAATCCTGTAAGTCATAGGTAAGGGGTGCTAGTGATACCCCTAATTGTCCCCTATCACCCGAGCAGGGGGAATGAAAGCGCCTGCTTAATGAATCGACTTTGGGCTAAAGAGCCATTTAGCACCTACTAAGTTCAAGTCGTTCAATGAAGGTTGAATATTCCATATAGTATACATGCGGAAGCTCACCAAGCAATAGTATTATCTTTTTCATTCAGAAACTATGTACCATGATAACTTTCAGTAGCATAGTAGTTCCAAGGTGATACAACAACACAAATACGTTACCTTGTCTACAAGGCCATGAATCAGCAGGCTTGCTTTCTTGTCCTTGGGAGTTTTCTGCAAAATAGCGGGCGAGGGTATAAGAGCTAAGTAGAGCTAAGTGACAGATGAACTCCGACTGATCCAACATCTTTTCCGTAGTT
This sequence comes from Withania somnifera, assembly GCA_039654485.1. Classification (NCBI taxonomy): domain Eukaryota; kingdom Viridiplantae; phylum Streptophyta; class Magnoliopsida; order Solanales; family Solanaceae; genus Withania; species Withania somnifera. The sequence goes on along the minus strand of JBDJHY010000102.1, from coordinate 20,976,201 downwards.
TGATTGGCAGAGAGTATTTCCAAGTACAGTAATTGACAGGATCAATAGATGGGCAAGAGACATTCACCTATCTTTAACATTTTGATTATGGAATTTGTGAATTTTTCATCCTCAGGCTAATTAAAGCTTTACTTAATCCCTCAGAGATCCTCTTATACTTGAGCAAGTAGAAAACTCAAACTTAAGCATCTGCAGAACCTGAAAGTCCTTCTCCTTTTCTTTTGGGCTCTGATAAGGAAAGCACAGCAGACTAATCAGCTAGGAGTCCCATACGTGCATTGTAAGGAAAATGATAGTTTGCCTAAATGATGTAGTGATTGAGAAATAACTGCATTTATTTGAGAACAGAAAGTAATATTTTGTTGTTTTTAGTTAAATCAAGGCCTCTTGGCTTGTGAAATTAAACCTTAGTGGCCTTCATAAAGATATTTCCTGAATCACAAGGTGAAATAAAAAGCAACTACACTCTAGAAATAGTTGTAAACTGTTAAATGACAATGCAAACTGACTTTGGCATCCTTATTTACAGATCACTAGCTAAAGGTCTGACATTTCTATGGTTATTGTATGTTCCTATTTCTGTGGAAGGAGTTTGGGGGTTGAATATGAGGCTCTGGTGCATTTTCTGTGATCACAACTAGGTCGATGGAAATATGGCATTTGTGTTTGCTGATGTTACGTTTGGGTCAAGGAATAATGTACCTGAAGATTAACTATTACAATCTTTCCACCGCCTTTGAGTGATTTTAGAGGCAAATTACAGGCAGGGGTGATCTGCAAACTGCAAGAGTAGAACAAATCATGTTCTCTTTTGACATTCCATGATTAAGGACGAAGAATGATGGAAGTAAATGGTTTAACAGTTTAGAGTCAACAAACACTCTAAGAACATTATTTTAGCATCATGCATCAGAATTCCAGATTACGGAGGTAGTCAAATATATAATTTAGCTTTACCTTGTCCCTAGACATAACACAATATCAGCCATTTTGCAGTGCTTCTCAGCTGGATTCATCTCCGTTGGAGGTAGAGCATCCTGAGGAGAAAAACAGGAGGGGAACAGATGAGGCCAACAGAATCATTGGTGGAATCATCTTTTAGCAAAACCTTTGGCACTTTGGCTCAAATAGCAGGTAACAAGAAAATCATTGAAACTATTACAACTTTCTGTCCTAATCTTTGGATGCTCATGAGGGCACAACCTGTCAAAATTCTGGCTATATCTTTAACTGTACAACTATAAAAGAAGCTCAGATCCTAGGGCTTTGTTATTTACCACAATGCTGTCTATGGTTTACCTCCCAGTCAAGAACTGTGTCTTTAAGTCTTGCACCACAACCCACCTTGGAACAACGCCGTGCAGTTTCCTTCAACCCAATAGTTTCTATTTCAAAATCCCTCATATACCTTCATGGGACAATTCACAAAAATAGACTCTTATAAGCAATCACCATATTGTTACCAGAAGACTACATAAAATAAAGCAACAAATTGAGAGAACATACATGAATGTGAAGATACGAAAAGAGTCACATGAACTGTGGGAACATGCATAATAACAGAGGATAACATGCTGCAGAAAAAGATGAAATCTTACTCAATTCCACAAGAAGGGCATCGTTCCATAAAAGAATCCCCATGTAATTCAGTAAGCTTCTCCCTTGGAATTCCAGAGCGAAGATGGAGGCCATCAATGTTCTACCATTTTAAATAAGTATGATGTGACATTTGAATATTATCCACCAAGAAAAATAAATCTGAACCTTTTTGGAATAGACAGTTGAAACTACATAAATGGAATATGAGGCTTTGTATATAAGTAGAACAAACATCTCTTGATCAAGTGAAAGATCATATTTTGAGCACAAATAGATACTTTCTCACTCTCTCCCTGATCAGTTGAACTAATTTTGTCGGGCTGAGGGGAAATGGAAAAATTTTGGGATGGCAGGAAATGGAATGATGGAATGCATCCACATCACTACCATAAAGAATGTTGTCTTTTTGCTGTTGCTTCTGTTAGGCCAACAGTAAATGCACTCTTTTTTATAAGGACAATAGTAAAGACACCCAGAAGAGACCAAAACATAAATGAAGACAACAATTTATCAACTTCACCTCAATCCAAAACAAGTTAGGTTGGCTATATGAATCCTCTAATCAGAACTCTTTTGGGTGGAACAATAATTGTGTAGGTGTTCATTCAAACAACAACAAAAACATACCTAGTATATTCCACAAAGTGGGGTCCGGGGAGGGTAGAGCGTATGCAATTCATATCCCTACCTCAGAGGTTCAGTAGAGAGGTTGTTTCTGAAAGAAGCTAATGATTATGTTAATATAGATTAGTTGAAGTTGGCAAAAAGGAGAGTCAGTCATGCAACAGTCAAATAGTGCTGAGAATAGGCCAAAAGAGCCATACTTAACTCAATGATTAAATCTTCATTCTCGACATCATCCAACTTTAATTTATCGATAGACCGTGATTTGTCGATCATAGTATTGTTTTGTGATAGTCTTGTTTTTGCTACTATCTGTTGTATTTTTTGTTTTGTTACTATCTATTGTTCCTTATTCTTATGTTACATCTTTACATGACTGTTTTTGTCTTGGACCGGGTCTATCGGAAACAACCTCTCTACCTCACGTTTGAGGTAGTGGTACGGATTGTGTGCGCTCTATCCTCCTCAAACCCCACTTTGTGGGGATATACTGGGCATGTTGTTGTTATTGTGATTCGTCGATGAGCAAAGTAAGCTACAAAGCTTTTAATTATGAAAATCACTAGTAACAAGCCGTGGAAACAGTCTCTTGCAGAATATTGAGTAAGACTGTGTACAATAAACCTTGTGGTTCGGCCCTTCCTCGGAACCCCCTCCCCCCATAGTAGGAGCTTTAGTGCATTGGAGTGCCCTTTTTTACTAGTAACAGTATCAAAACCATTTTAAAGGTTGTATTATTTATTTCATACATCTATCCTATAACATTCTCTCAAGATAATCTAAGTCAGACTAATAATAGGTCTATTGAATCGACAGCTCTAGCTATCGATTAGCATGTCATAGATAGAGGTGGCTTTGGGAATAGACCTCAAGCAAGAAGAGTGAGCATAGAGCAGCTCATCTCCTTGTTTAACGGAGGGGAATTACATAGGAAATTGGATGGGGCAGAACAGGATTTTCCAGGGAAACGGGAAGGGACAACTAAATGACTAATCACAAGAAATGAAAAACAGGAATGCGATCGGGGGTTGAAGTTGCGATTTCATTTAAAAAGCAGCAGCAGCTACAAGCACAATGCTGAAGAGATATAATTTATAACCCTACAAACGTTAAGCATACCAATATAGTAAGAAGGCCAATAATGCCACACCTGGCTTATAAGAAACTTTAGAAAACCCGCCCTCTCTAGTTCCACTAGGGCCATGTGTGTCATGCTTGGCGTTGCACGATGAAACGGCAATGATGCTTCTGATAGGGCTTTCCCTTCTCTCTACAAGTCAGTTCAATAAAAGGGATAAGATGATAGATTATAGCCCATTATCCTTTTGTAGTAAAGATTGTTATGGAACTTTAAATCGTGGAAAGTGCTCTAATTCTATATACAGACATTCATATCATAACCATGGGCTGATCCTGACAACATTACTGCAATGTTGTCAATCAAAATACTTTAAGGAATAACAGAGTTAATTTGTTGGTGTGTCGGTGAATGATAATAATACAAATGCTTGTGCACCTAAGAGTGTAGTCAATGAAGTGGGTGTAAAACCTTGGAAACCAGAGTCCGATCTCAGCAGAGCAAAAAATACTGGCTTGTTTCCATCTACCTAAGCGTTTAGTAAGAAGAGTTAACCGATACACGTGCCGGTGGGAGATAGCAAACACCCATTAAAATAGTCGAGATGCTCACAAACTAACCCAGACACCACAATTGTACAAAAAATCTATGTTGCTTGAACTCTTCAAATATAATTTTGGAGGATCCGACACAGGCGCGACATCATTTTGGAGGTTAGCAACATAGAAAAAAAATAAGAAAATAAAAAAATACAATTGACTGTGCAAGTAAAAATAATAGTGTCTTCTACTGCTTCTTCGTACTTAGTGAAAAAGATTAGTAGTCAATACACTATTAAAAATGAAATAGGAGAACTAGACACCATACACAAACAACACCACATTAAAAGACAAGAATCGAAATAATATTTTCTCTGTCAGTTGTGGTAGGTATCATGCATGTCAGTAGATTTAACGAACTCGGACAGGAGAAAGCAGCTCCACCAATCGTGAGATAGGTCATGCTTTCAAGGCCAGCTTCATTAATTCATGTCATTATTACCAAGCAAAGTGCTAGACCTACCAAACAACTTTATCATGCAAAATGCTTCTCCAGTTACCAAACAACTTTCCCAGATAAACAACAATTATAATGTAATCCCACTTTGTGGAAGAAAAACTATGCACCACCTTTAGATGATCAACGTATCCTCCTCTCAGTTACCAAACAGGTGGCCTAAAGACATTGCAGGTCGATAGAAGGATCGGAGAAAATGACTAACCAAATTAGATAGAATTAGGACGAAAGGGCAGCATCCAATTCTCAGGTCTTAGCATTTTAATATGGTATCAATGGTAGAAACATGTCAAGCAATATGTTTTCAGAAACAGGGGCTCGCAATTCATCGATATATACCTGAAGAGTCCAAATTCCCTTGGGACCACGAAAATCAGGTATACCACAAGAAGTGGATATTCCTGCTCCTGTAAATACCACTAAATGCTTACTCTGTAGAAGACACGAGTTAGAACGGGTTACTTCTAAAGAGAAAAGCTATACATGGCATAGCTAAGACAAAACTGTTTAAAGAATCACCTTTTGTATCATCACGGCAAGTCTCTCAATCTGCAAAATTTATATTCAGAAAATCGGCATTAGAGAGAACACAGAAAATAAAGTGATTCTTCCCTTTTTTTAACTGATCTTTGACAAGCAGCTGAAAGAAACAGAATATCCTCCAGCACCAGAAAGTACTGATTTTCCAGAAAACCTTAAACAGCATAATGGATAGAAATTACCGCCTGAATCCAAATATTCAGCTCAAAATCTACTTAAAATTCTTTCTTTTATTATTAAAAACAAGATTTCACTTTAACATGAGGACGACAAGAGACTGTATTTGGGTCCTAGAATTCTAACAAAGACAAAACAACACTACGGGACAATTGAAAATTGTGACAATGACACAGAATGCTATTTGAAACAAGTAATACATTCCTGCCAAAAGAATTAAGTCCATTTCTATTACCTATAGTCCAATAACACAGGTAATGAAAAGCTGGAGACCATATTTTCTACAGCAGTTGGAACTTCAAATTTCCAAATACCATCCCAAATGAACAGCCATAGGCTTTGAGTACTATCTAGGTGCTTGTATTTTGTCATATAGTCCAAATTTAATCCTTAATTTGTTCCTCTCTTCTTTCAACAGTAGTCCAAATTTTTTCTTAAGAAATACTATAACAGAGGTAGGAAGCATATAATCTGAAATCTGCTTTTCACTTCTTACTTTATTCAGATTTATTAGAAGGTTTCCGACAGTAAATGTTAGGCATTGGATCAGCATCTAATTTTCGAATACTAATCCTTTTTTTATCAATGATTAACTAATGCTACCTTAAGCCCTTAACATAGAAGACATGCAATAGCAAAAGGAACGATGATGCAGCCAAAATGCATAACTCACATGGATATTCAACAAGCTGCAACAATGCTGCTATAGAAGGAGTCCTCATTTCGTAAAGTAATTGAAGCCCTAAGAAACATCAATGTTGTCAAAGGCGCACCCAAGCCTGAAGCGAGGCTCAAAACGGGTTGAGCACTTTGCCTCACTTGATGTGTGCTTCAGTGTCGTCATCAAGGTACTAAGACATACTTAGCCGTTTCAATGAGCCTCTTTCTGAAAAGGCGACACTGAACAATAGATATTTCTCTGTATCGTAATTCTTTTCAATTTCTTTGTTCATGTATTTTTTATTATGCTTATAATTATTATCTTGGACTAAACATGTATAGTAGTAATTTTTTCTCCCATTGCATCTTTTTTCTTTAAAGCCCCATGTTTTATTTGCACGTTGCTCTTGGCCTTAAAGCTATTTTGAGCTTTTTTTTTTTTTTGATAACATTGAGA